>CM053266.1:58063948-58149583 GCA_028583415.1 Protea cynaroides | reverse complement strand
ACATTTATATTCGATTGTGGTTATGTGTAATTGGTTTGTATGGGTGGACACGGCCTATTCGAGATCCTGGTGTGAACCGTTGGTTCAATGACGGTTCACTCACACCATTCTGGTTGGATCAGAATTTGGGGTGTGACACCAGTGGACCACTGTTTCAATGGAAACAAGAGGCTATGATGAAAGAGAAGGAGTTGAGAAGAAGAATGAAACCCTAAAAGAACCCACATCAAATACATAGGGATTATGGAAAGAAATCAAACCAGGAATCATCTTTGGAGAAACGACGTCGCCTCCGTTGGAATGATTTTCGTCGTCGTCGTCGTCGCTGTCAGAGCCGTCTCTAGGACGAAGTTGCAGGTATGCGTCTCTGTGCTTTACTTCCGTTTGTCAACGAGAAGAGTGCTTGAGGGTTTGATTTGGGGTGGTTTTATAAAAGTAAACTAAATTACTTTTTTAACCCTTTATTTTAACACATATTTTAAGTGTTTTGCACAAAACACAACAAAAATAATTTTTGACCAAAAATCAAAAAGAGGTTGAGACCTCTTTTTAAATTTTGACTTGTTTTTATTTTCATTTTTCATAAATAGCACTCATAAATTATGCCAAACCCTTTCAAAACTATAAATTTGAACAAAAATAAAAAAAAAAAACAAAAATGATACCAAACACAGCCTAAGATGAAGAACTAGCCATCACTACTACCTTTGTCAAATGTGGCTACACCTGCTCCCTTACCAATTCCCAAGTCCAAAAACCATATTAAGAAAATAGATTTTGATCAGCTTGTAGCCACTTAGGTAGGTCAGGATGCCATTGCCACTGGGTTTGTAATGAAAAAGGTGCACAAAAGGCAATTGAATGGATGTCGGGACAGGAAGAATACGAAGAGTTTGAAATAGAAATCCCTCCTACTTCCGCCCTTCTCTTTCCAACAATTAAATTCAATAAAAGTGTAGGTCGTTCATTTTGAGGGGAAGCACTCTGGTTTTGAAACTCCTAAAAGGCTTAGGGTGTCCTCGGACCGGTTCAGGCCAATTTCGGCTGCACCGAACACATTAGTTAACTGACTGGTCTAGTGTCAATTTGTTGTCGGACTGGATTACTGGACTCTTATCGGTTCGCTATTGATTAAATTTCGATTTACTATATGTATATGTAGTAAAAAAAAGTTAGATTAGTGGATCTATCAGGCCATTATCAGGCTGATTTGGTTTCGATGTTGGTTTTCTACATGTATCTTTAACAAAATGTTGGCTTAATAAACTCTTATCGGTCCATTATCAGACTGGTTCGGTTTCAGTCTTATTGGTCCGATTTGGTTTGGGCTTACCAATTGGTCTATTCCGATTTCGATTTTTCATCGGGTTTTTAAAACACAACCCAAACACAACCCAAATCCTGCCAATAAGATTCAGTATCGATTTCTTGGGGCCAAATCGTATTGGTTTAGTTTCGATTTTTGATTTGGGGCAATTTGACACCCCTACCCTAGAATCCATTATTGTTCTCCAACCCTCTTCTTATAAAAAAAATCAGCAAAATCGATATTCCCACCTCTACCCCTCCACCGTTAAAGAACCTCTTTTCCAATTCCAGGGAGAGAACCCATACATGACTGGACAATGAAGTTAAGGGGGAGAGACAGACAGAGAGGGAGACTTGGGCAGGAAAGCGGAAGGGGAGAGAAAAAGGGGAGGGATTTGCTATCTCTCTCTCTCTCTCTCTCTCTCTCTCTCTCTCTATAGCAATCAGTGAAAGTATTTGTGAGGATAAAAATGTCACAGTGAACTAAATTGTTTCACTTACTATAGTGACAATTAAAAAGACTAAAATTAATTATTAAATTTAAGATATTCTAATGTGAGTAGAAATTTTCAATTTTTTTTCTTTTATTTATTTCCTTTGCAACAAAAGAGAACCATTAAGGATCAACCATACCTTTTCTAAAGAAATAATAATATAACAATAATTTACGAGTTTATGAAAACTATTAAATTCCAACTGTAAAAGTACCAATATATGTTGATTTTTTACATTTTTCTTGTTATTTAATTTCTTTTTCTATGGTATATCATTTTATTTTTTAGTAATCATACTATTACAAATATCAGTTTTAATGTTTCTAATTAATCATGGATATTATAAGATAGATTCCATAGGAAGATACTTAACAATTTGGGACCACAACCATCTATCAAATTTGATTATGATGCTTATTCTAATCTGCACAGCTAATCGATCTACCTTATTCGATCCTCATACTTGAAACCCTTTACTTGTCCAAATATTTCAGTGAATTATAATGGAATCTAATGCATTAGATCCACCTAAAATATAAATATGAATTTATTACATTAGGACCCACCGATTATTCACTTTGTCTAAGATGCCTTATTATCTGGGGTGTAAATTTTGGGGCTAAACCGATAGTCTAAACCAAGCTGATCTAGAATTAACCCAAAATCAATCCAGATCAAACTGTTATCAGACATTTTTGGGTTGAGGTATGGCATATCAGTCTCTGTCCGGTCTAGACTAGCCCAAAATTGGATCGATAATCCTAATCCCGATAATGGTCAGACCAGACCAATTTAGACCGAATATTAAACCTTAGCTTTATTACTTCAACCTTCTAGATGGACTTAATGATTTCCTACCGGAAATGTTTTGGTCAGGACCTATAAAGCCCAACACTAATTTGGATCAGACCAATATCAGCATGTTTCGATTAAACACTATAAAGCCCAACACCTATTTGACCCAGATCAAAACCGACCCCGACCACACCCCTACTAGTATTTGACTATGTTCCCTCCAAACTTGGGAAAGAAATCCACTCCCGCCTGTCTGAGATTCGGCAGGAGAGTCGGCGGTCCGGATGGATGGCCGACACCTGGCTCTCGAGTGAATCTGAGCCAACAAGCTGAGCCGACAGGGGTGTCGGCTCGGATGGAGGGCTCAAATTCATCCGAGAGCTATGTGTCGGCCATCCATCCGGGTCGCCGATTCTTCTGCCGAATCTCTGGTGGGAGCAGATGTGAATCCCCAAACTTGACCCTTCCATATCCGGACCCATAACCCAACTCGAAACTCGAAGGCTAAAAAGGGTTTTGACTTCTTAAGTAATATAAGCATATCTCTCACTAATCCAATCATTAGAAGAAACACAACCGTCGCTCTCTCCAACCAAAACAGATATCTCCTCTAATTATAATGGAGAAAAGGTCAAACCAAACCCCCTAAACCCAAGGCGCCCACCCTATACAAACAGAGCAGCCGGCACGACCTATACCGTGCGACCCGGTTTATAGTTTATTAATAACATTTAAACCCTCCAAGACAAATTAAATAATACCCAAAATACCCACTCACTGGTAATCTTTGTTAAATCTTAAAATCTGAAAAATCTTAAATCCACCCCATTAATATCATCTGTCTCTCTGTCTTTCTCTTTTCAGAAATCCCTTAAAATAGCAAACTCCATTAACGCTCCTTACCGTTTTGATTATCCTTCTAAATGGTATGGTTGACATTAGTTGTAGGAGATGAATCCGGGACTTGGGTCTTGACCGATGCATTGAAGCGTTGAAACCCAGAAAAACAAAAAAAAAATTTCATAGGAAAACTAGAGAGAGAGAGAGAGAGATTCACAAACATTTGTTTTGTCCATTGGTTCGAAAAGAAAAAGCCGTTCCTTGGTTTCATTGCACTTTTTACTTTCCCGTTAATCAAAACGACAGAGTTTTTACGACAAAAGAAAAAAATTTGAGATACCCACAGACCTAATTCGTAGAGCAAACGAAGAATGGAACACTGAAACAACATTCAATGAAAACAGAGAGAAACCAATGGAAATAGGAAAGGCATTAGGGGAGAGATAGTCGTTTCAGATTTTGTTTCTTTCATGAATGTTGCATTGTTAGAATCTCTATCTAAATTGGGTTTTTCCATCTGATGTCGTCTACGGATTTTCTGTGTTCTTCGAGGTGGCTGATGGGAGAATGGGATTCTGCGAATGAAATGATGATGTGAGGAAAAAAGCAAATTGGGTATTTGTAAGAATGAGCAAAGAAGGCGGTGGCGTGACGAAAGCCTGGGAAGCAACGGTTAGGAAATCACAA
Source organism: Protea cynaroides (assembly GCA_028583415.1). NCBI lineage: Eukaryota > Viridiplantae > Streptophyta > Magnoliopsida > Proteales > Proteaceae > Protea > Protea cynaroides. The sequence continues at coordinate 58,145,459 of CM053266.1, read as the reverse complement.
GCGGCTCTGAGAAGGCGAGGGACGAGCTTTTTCACACCAATGTCAGTTGCCCATGTCGACGACGACGACGGAGGTGACGCCGCCGCCGCAGCCGCCGCCGCCGCCGGCGATGTCAACCACGTAGAACGAGTCTTCTCCAACGGAGACTTCTACACAGGTCAGTGGTCAGAGAACCATCCTCACGGCGATGGAAAGTACTTGTGGACCGATGGGTGCATGTACGTTGGCGAATGGTTCAGAGGCAAAACCACGGGCATGGGCAGATTCAGTTGGCCTTCAGGGGCTACCTATGAAGGCGAATTCAAGAGCGGCTACATGGATGGCAAAGGTACCTATACGGGCATGAATGGCGACACTTATAGAGGCTCATGGGTCATGAATCTCAAGCATGGCCAAGGCACCAAGCATTACGCCAATGGCGATTACTATGAGGGTGAGTGGCGCCGTGGCCAACAAGATGGTCATGGTAGGTATCAATGGAGGAATGGCAATCATTATATTGGGCAATGGAAGAATGGTGTAATTAACGGCAGTGGAACTCTAATTTGGGCTAATGGAAATCGATATGATGGGTCTTGGGAAGATGGTTTGCCTAAAGGGAATGGTAATTTTAGGTGGGTCGATGGGAGCTTCTATGTGGGTACATGGAGTAAGGATCCCAAAGAACAGAGCGGGACCTATTATCCTTCTGCTGCCTCGCCGGCTGGGAATTTCGATTGGGATCCTCAGAATGTGTTTAATGTTGATCTGAGTGATTGTAAGATTTGTCCAAGTGAGAAGGTTTCGGTTTTTCCGTCCCAGAAGCTGCTGAATTGTTCCGGACTTGAGTTTGATATTTTGCAGAAGCAGGCGACATGGAAGTCGAAGAATGTGGATTCTGGTGGCAAGCTAAGGAGGATGTCGGTGGACGGCAGGATCAATATCAACGGGGACAAGGGGTTTGATAGGTTCTGTATTTGGGAAACAGATGGGGACATTACTTGTGATATTGTTGATGCAAATCAGATGGGAGGAGGAGAAATGGAGGATGGATTTGGGGCTCTCGACCTTGAAGATGCAGTGACCACGGGATCGAGGCTACAGTCTCCGAGGTTGCTACCAAGGGAAATGAAGAAACAGGGTGAAACAATTTCTAAGGGGCATAAGAATTATGAGCTCATGCTCAATCTGCAGTTGGGAATCAGGTATTAGCTAATCCAATAACATTTTTCCCCTTTTTAAAAAAATACCTCAGTTCTCTGTTCTGTTCTTGTCTTCTTCTTCTTTTATTCTCCCTTTTGTTTTAGTATTATCTTATATTTTGTTATATGATAAGCTCTGATTTCTGTTGTCTTTCCTTTTCCATTTGTTTTAGGACTGTTCTGGGCTTATGACTGAAATACATTTATAAATAATATTTCCTTCTTATCTGCTGACCAAATGATTCGGTGTGTTTGTGGAATAATATAGTACTGTGGCTTTCGGATTCTTGAGGAACCAGTGCAACCAATAGAGGAAAGAATTGAAACTATTCAGTGTATTCATTTCCCTGTTCCCAAACTCAATCATTGTATACATGCCATCAATCTTATGTCCTCTTTCTTTCCTTTGAATCATGTAATCTTCAGTTACTGGATAAAACTAGATGCTATGACTTTCTATTCATCTCTTTTATTATCCCACCTCTTCTTGTTTTCATACTTAATTAGGCATCAGAAGCATTCATTGCACACTTCCCCCTGTTCCCATATATGGACACAAGTCATTGGGATGCCTTATCTGATCCTTCTGCCTTTTCCTGGTTTACTTTCATTTGCTAAGCAAAGATAGTGCTTTCTTAAGTGCATTGTTTTTGTTGGTTACTTCATCAGCTTTTTGAAAACATTATGATCATTCTACTATTAATGGAACAGTTTCTGCCGATATTCTTAGTCTTACTTATCATGGAAACAAAATCACAAGAACTAATATTATAATTTCTTTAAGCTTCTAGTTCTATTTTTAGAACATGGCAGTTCAGAACTTAAATAACTGAAATTAAGGACGTTTCTTGTATCACCAGCCTCCCCATCTATTAATTTGGTTCAAGTTCTCATTAGTACATAAAAAAATGTTCAGCATTTCTGCTCTTAAAGAAAATAGCTCAGGGACCTAATTCTTTCTCCTGACCTCTCTTCTCTAATCTGCTAATAGGACAGAACAAGTTTATTATTTATTACATCTCCATCATTCAAGTGGTTCTCCAGCTTTCAGGCTGTTCCAATCCAAGTTCTTGCTAGGTGTCATTGGCCAAGTATTCAACAAGCTTGAAGGGTTTACCAGTTTCATTTGTATAACAGGCTCTTTTTTTTTTTGGTTTTGGGGGGGGTGGGTTGGGTTGGGTTGGGCGGAAAGGGGGTGGTTGGAGAAATATACTTGAAGATGAATTCTAAAAATATTATTTCCACTTTCAGATCCTCTGATGATCCTATTTGTCATGCCTCTGCTTTCTTTCTTGTTGATCAGTCTCCGTTTAACAAATCATGTGATTGAACAGGCATTCCGTGGGAAGACCTGCACCAGCTACGTCCCTTGATCTCAAACCTTCAGCTTTTGACCCCAAGGAAAAAGTCTGGACAAAGTTCCCTTCTGAGGGAAGCAAACATACCCCACCACACCAATCATGTGAATTCAAATGGAAGGATTATTGTCCTTTGGTTTTCCGGTAGGCATGGAGATTCATATCTATTGTTGGATTTAATTGATCATCTTTTAAATTTAGACTTCATCTTGATGTTCTTGGCTTCTTGCCAGTTAAATTATTTACAAGGATTTGTGTTTAGGACTCTGCGGAAGTTGTTCAAGGTGGATGCAGCTGATTACATGCTATCTATATGTGGAAATGATGCACTCCGGGAGCTCTCATCTCCTGGTAAAAGTGGAAGCTTCTTTTATTTGACCCATGATGATCGCTACATGATAAAGACAATGAAGAAGTCAGAAGTAAAGGTGTGCTCTCCATATTGGCATGATTCTTGCTCCAAACCAAGAATGATAAACATCGAATTGAGGCTGATGTTACATTTGTTCTTATGTACAGGTGCTTCTAAGGATGCTTCCAGCATACTATAATCATGTTCGGTCTTTTGAAAATACTTTAGTTACAAAATTTTTTGGTTTGCATTGTGTAAAATTAACTGGTGCTACACAGAAGAAGGTAAGAACATGGATAACAAATTCTGGCTTTTTTGCCTAGTTATTTGTTTATTATTTGAAATTGTGGTATGCTAACATCTTGTAAGCATATGGCTAATGAACCAGGTTCGCTTTGTTATAATGGGAAATCTTTTCTGTTCTGCGTACCCCATTCATAGGCGCTTTGACTTGAAAGGGTCTTCCCATGGTCGAACAACAGATAAACCTGAGGCAGAGATTGATGAGAATACAACTCTCAAGGACCTCGATCTTAACTATATATTTCGACTTCAGAAAGCATGGTATCAAGAACTTCAAAGGTGAATTCAGGACCACCAGAACTTTATAATCCCATAATATTTTGTGTTTCAATGATCATTTTCCCTCTATATTCCTTTACCCTTTTAACTTTAAGTGCTGCTTATTGCAGGCAAGTGGATAAGGACTGTGAGTTTCTTGAACAGGAAAGGATTATGGATTACAGTCTCTTGGTGGGCCTTCATTTCAGAGATACGACATCATACACTAGGGACCAAGCAAATGAGGGTTCTCTCTCTGGAATTCGAACCCCTACTGGTTATTTCTTGTCCATGCAATATTATTGTCATAAATCTCAGTTCAATCTTCTGCTCAACAAAGAAGAAACATTTTGACCTTTTCTTACAGGTAATGGTGACCCTGATGGTGAGTCAGCTCCACGTCTATCGCGAGTAGACATGGATCAGCTACTCCTTGATCCCTACCGGTACAATCCTTATTTGGTCCCTTTTTTTTTTCAGGAGGGATGGTTGCTACTATGTTTTATTTTCACCTTTTTAACATTATGTTTATATTGAGTACTGTTTCAGGTGGGCAACTATGAGATTGGGTGTGAACATGCCAGCAAGGGTTGAACAGACTCTTAGAAAAGCTGATTTTGAAACTCAGTTGGTTGGAGAGCCAACAGGAGAGTTCCATGATGTGATCTTATACTTTGGTATCATAGACATACTACAAGACTATGATATTAGCAAAAAGCTTGAGCACGCATACAAGTCCATCCAGTATGATCCAACTTCAATATCAGCTGTTGATCCACGACAATATTCAAGACGCTTCCGTGATTTTATATTCAAAGCATTCTCAGAAGATACTTAAAGAGTCAGCTGAAAGTAGCTACGAACTTTGCATCCATAATGGTTCAGTACCTCATTTTATCAGCTGGGGTGTGCCAAGTGCTTGTGCTTTCTGGTCGATGTATAGTCAATCCGCTCACCACCCAAAGGTTGTCATTGTGGCCATTGACATGGACCTTGGAGGATCAGTTGTGGCTGCTAGAGTTGCATGCTTGATAATCTACCATTGTTTTCTCTCTTTCACTCCCTCTATATTGTTCTAGTATGTAATGTATTTTGGTACAGGTATAGATTAACTTCACAACCTGGAAATGCGCAAGCCCATTCAACTTGTAAATGAATTTACCTGGGGTAAACTTGTACCAGGACAAATTCTTTTTGTACTGAATTTTTTTGTTTGATTTTAGAAGATGTAGAGGAATTTCTGGGATTTTGCACTGAATAAAAATGTACAGAAGGGAATTGGAATTGAAAACCTTTTTGCTACTGCAACTATGAATTTCTCTGTGTTGAAAAAGTTTTATGTATCAAAATCAACCAGTAGTTGACAAATTGATTGGTGGTGATTCTTATGCTTCCATGTCTAATAGTGGTGAAGGGGTGAAGACAAAAGAAATTTTGATCATTAAATTACATCTTTTAGGGGATATCTATGGTATTAACATGGTTGAAGGAATCAAGATTTGATCGGCCAAATTGGCTGATTCAGATTGGAATTTATCGCTGCTAATCTCGGTTCCAAGAAGCAAAAGAAAGATCAACTTCCTTTTCCCTCCCTCTAGGAGGCACTCCAAATCCAGGGTACATTGGGTAGTAGGAGTGATGATGGAAATTAAAAGCTTTTGTTGAAGGTTAAAGGTAGATGAGAAGCACTGAGGGATCTTGGAAGATATATTAACAATTTTTTTTATTTTATTTTTTTTCATTTTTGAATTCATAAAAACCTAGTTTTGCTTAAACATACTTCTAACAAAAAAAAAGTATTATTCACTTTTGGACATTTCACATTGCCATAAAAAAAATTGAAAGGGTTTTTCTAAATGACACATCTATAGTTTTACTTAGAATATCTAACATTAATTTGATTGACTCCTGTTTTATTCCACCATCAATGATCATCTTGCAATTGCTAGGAAGGTTCTAAATCCAAATATTAGATATGGTATCAATTATATCCCAATTCAATCCGGATAGGGTAGGTGTGTGGATCCAATTGGAAGCTAACAAGATCGATACCATATATAATAATATTAAAACAGGATCGTACTGGGGATCAAACAAGTCCAAAATCGATACAAATCGATCGATCTGATCAATCCAATACTAATTACGTGAATCACAGTTGCTGGACTCGTTCTTCCACTCAAAAAATGGCTAGTTCGGGAGGGTTTCATAAAGCCATGATATATGGGCTAAAGTTTCTTAATTATTGTTGAGGAGGAATTGAATATTAGCAGCGTGAGATTTAAAATCACTCCGCTTGGTTGCAAAAGAAATTAAAGGGAAGAAATTAAAAACTTTTATAATCATTATCTAACATGATTATATAAACTACTTAAATTTTTAATAACATGGGCTAAAATTTCTTAATCGAAGTCGTGAGGAATAGATTATTAGTAGTGCGTGGTCTAAAATCCCTCCGTGTTTGATTGCGAGGGAAATTAAAAGAAAGAGAATAGAAAACTTTTACATTAATTACATGATTATATAAACTACACTTAATATTTTTATTATTTAGGTTAATGTTTCTTAATCACTGTTTGGGAGGGATAAATTATTAACAGCCCGTGATTTATAATCCCTTTGTTTGGTTGTAAGGGAAATTAAAGGAGAAAGAATAAGAAATTTTTATAATCATTATCTAATATGATTATATAAACTACTTAAAATAGATATAATATTTAGTAAAATGATTTCTTTTAGATGTAAAGTTTAATTACATAATCATTTAATAATCATATACTATAATGATTATAAAAAAATTAAATTTAAAACTTTCATTTCTTTCTTTTTAATTTCCCTTTTAAATGAAAAAGTTACATGAATAGATGATGTATGAGGTTTACAAGTCAATTTTTTAACTATTTCACATTGTTGTGCTACTGCAGATTTTTCTTGTCATTCATAGTAAGATCATGTTGTACTTTGATAGCCTGAAAAGCTGAGTAAGCCACCCATGCCAGGGTACAGAGTAAAAATTAAAGCAATTGTAAGTGGTAATGGTTTCTCCATCACCAACCCTTTACAAATTTTTGGCTGACATGTCTCCTTATTTACCAACAAGGGGGCAATCTACCTACACTTTTGTATGCTCTTGGGCTTCTTTTTGTCCATGATGCTCAAAAGTATAGGAAATAGGACACTCTCTTAGGTTAGGGCACTGGAGCAAAAGAAGCTCTACCCGGAGGTTTATTTTTTACACCATAGAAGCATGGTTTAAGGAATTGGATGCTCAAGAAGGAAGCTCTGCATATCAAAAGAATTATAATTAATCAAGGGAAAAAAAAACCTTTCCTTCCTTGCATAAATTGAAGACACTAAATAGAAAACTATGATTTTTTTTATACTGATAAAATTAAGATATTTTTTTTTATATTGGTAAAATTATGATTATTCAAGTAAATCATCACTCACCTTGGAATTTCAGAACCCTCACCAAATGAGGTTGCTGCCACCGACTCGCTGAAGCCATTGAATAAGTCAAATTCATCGTCGGAGCTGTTGGTACAGTTACTGTTTTGAAGCAATGGCATCACATTTTATTATATCTTCATCTTTAACAACTGCTGGGGGGGGCATCCCCAATGTCCCCAATGTCTTCACCTTTAGAGAGGGGAGGGAAGATTGTGAAGTGGTGTCATCATGATTATAAAGTTATTATTTTTAAGTTTAAAATTTTTAGTGTTCTTTTTTTTTTTTTTTTTTAATATTCTTCATAAACAATCAGTACCACAAGGATGGTATCAAAGCATGGTTGATCTCCTCCCAATATTTGATTATTACATTGCATTCCTTGAAATAAAACTCATAATGAAATATACAACTTTTTTTTTTTTTTTTTTTTTTTGACAATGGTTGTTTTAACAAAAATCAAGTTTTATGAGCCCAAAAGTGAGAGAAAAAAAAATAAAAAATAAAAACCTACAAGTAGATCTATGGCCTTGATTTCTCATACAGTTTTGTTTGATTGCAAAGGAAATTCAAGAGAAGGGAAGTGAAATTTTTATACTTTAAAAGAAAAATTTTATAATAATTACAATACATGCTATCATATTATTCCATAACTAATTCCAAATTATTCTACATTTAGTTATTAATTTACCCTTCACCTTACATCCGAAACCCTCCCATTTGAAAAGGGAAAGAAATGTTACATCTTATAAATATCATTATTAAATATATTAAGAAAAATAAAATAAATTTTACATATCATATAATCATATTGTGTTACCACTACAAAAGTTTCCACTTAAAGTATAATAATTTTACTTCTTTTCCCTTCAATTTCCCTTACAACCAAACAAAGCCGCAATTATTTCTCATACTGTATGAATGTCCAAAATATTTTTCTCACTATTCTAGAATTCTATCCAAACCCAAAAACTCAGAGGAATGAAAAAACTCAGTCTAACCCAAGAATCAAACTTCAAACAACGGATGGATTGTTATGATTGAAACACTGAAGCACAAACCCAGCCTTTAAATGCGGAAGGATCAGCAAATGCATATTTGATTGTCTTGGAGACCGTTTCATCTTGGACCAATAGCTGCTCCAAGGGAGGACCAATATATTGATCCAGCTGACTGGTCCTAGTAGTCAGTCCTATTCATTGAAAAAGCTGGTTACTAGTTCTAATTTCCAACCTACTCTTGGAAGATTAAATGTTGAAGCAAATCCTGGCCTGATTTGGTTCTGGGCCTTGTGGCAGTGGGAGAGGGAGACCATAGGCCATAGGCTATAACAACTAATGACTCACACGCTCATTGCTCAGTTGCCCTGAGACTTTAGGGGGCGGAGCTGCAATCTTTCTCTTTCTCCCCCTTCCCCTTTCCTGATTTCTTGTACAGTTGGACCAATCCAAGGAAAAGGTGAAAAAGAGAAAAATTTCTGTAAAATAATATTTTTCACTGTTTCTTTAAATATAAAATGCAAAAAAAAAATATTATTCATATAAGATATCATTTGCAAGGAAAATTTTAACACCAAACAAACAAGGCCTATAGAAAAAAAATATTAAAATATCATGTATCACTCTGGTAATAACTGACTAAAATTATTCATCCAAAAAAAATTTGACTAAACTTCATTACCTAGAAGATAATTAACTCCTCTTATTATTTATTATTATTTTATTTTTTTGTAAAATTGAAGATAATTAACTTAGAAAAGGAAGAGATGATGCCCTTTCTAATGGCTGCGAAGATGGATATCAAGTAGCTATTACAATTCTCATTCTATTTCTTCTAATGTCGGACCATGTAACTTTGATTTAAATCATACTTCTGTCAAAGAGGGGAAAGTTTCGATCTCCCTTTGTCCCCTGTTGATGACCCTGAACAGGAACAAATGTTTTGACAGCTGAAGTAGGGACACGAGGCAATCGATTTGGCACTCCCCTAGGCCAACCCTAATATTTGAAGACAGCTGAAGTAGGGACAGGAGGCAATCGATTTGGCACTCACCCTAGGCCAACCCTACAATTTGAAGTTAGTACTTAAGTCACGCTAAAAAGGAGGAGCTTCATTAGGAGCTTCATTTAGTACAAACTAGTGAAATGAAAGAATTCATATAAACTATTCAACCAGCTTTGGAAGGAATTCCAGGAGAACCGTGCGAAATTTGGAAGTCCGACATTTTGGTAGAATAAAGGATTCTGAATGGAATGATATTGAATATCGACTCGTGAAAAGCCTTCTCCCACTTTTGAATTGTCAAAACAAGAAGGAAATCCATTTGCTTCAATGTAGCAGAGAAGGGTATCTTCAAGTAGTTTGGTGGTCGAGCAGAGAAGGCCAGAAGGGTAACCTACTTTAACTGAATAAAGAGCAAATTACTTGCGGCTGATTGTTATAATGTCTGTCAGTGTAACAAATCACGGGAGTTAACCCGCAAATAATATTGACTTATTAATTATTACACTTGCTACTGAAAACCCTAATTTTAAGACAGGAGTAGATTCTTCATGATGTTTTTGGCCCTTTACATCCTTACATAGATTTGTGCTGGACAGAACTAAGACCCTGAAAATAAAACTCTATAAAATAAAAACTAGCACCTAATCTCGTATGGAATTGGGATACCTTGAGTCTAACTAAAACGAATCTTAAACCAAAAGTTCAGTTTGACCCAGAATTTTGACCCAGAAAACTGAACCAAACCCAAAACAGCAGGTTCTTCTTTTCTTCTTGCAGGAATTCTGTATCAGGGGAAAATCATTTGAGAGAGAGCAACAATTGCTACCCCATCAGCCACTCATCTTTTTTTGGGGCTAGATATCAACCACCTATCCTGAAGGATAAAAGAATGGAACACTAGGTTCAGTTAATCCAAATCTAGCCTGATGACCCCAGCATCAACCTGAACCTAAACCAAACTATATAAGTAAAAAGAAGGGTGGAGCAATCGAAAACTGGAGGTTTTTTTTTATTTTTTTATTGGGGAGAGTACAAAAAAGAAATTAAAGAAACAAATATTAAATAGAAGAGAGGAACATAGAACTGGTTATAGACAATCACCATTCAGGTAGAGAAGGCCATCTTTTGTATCTAATATGTAAAGCAGATCCATTAAAAGCAGTAAAGAGAGAGCTCTAAGATGTATCTAAAAATAGCACACGATGAACAGAGATAATACAACAACGACAAACCTTATCCCAACTAAATGGGGTTGGGTAGAGACCATGGTAATCTTTACTAATATAACCAGGTACCCAAAATTTGGACACTCTTTAATTCCATTTAGTTCAATGTGCAACACAATTGCACTGGTTGCATCAACAGCCTCCCTTTCCCGAGGTTCACAGCTTGGTCAAGCAGAGTCCTCTCTTAGCTAGCCAAAAATCCAACGGGAGGCATTTGGAGGAGTAAAGTGGGTCCGTATCTTAAACAAGAGAACGATGCCAACGCAAACTCAAGGTGACGGAGCAACACTGACTCATAGAAACAAGATTTTAACCACCTGAAAAAATAAATTGGTATTGATTATCTCTTAAGATGAATCACATTGCCTAATATAACTTCAGAAATAGTAGTACCTCTGTATGTCTGTTAAAACAATCGGAATATTTGTGCATTTTATATTTTCTTTGAGGTCAGAAGCATTGAGATCCTTCATCACAGAAAATCTCTGAATCTTGAGGATCTATTACAGGGATCTGAATGAGTGCAAGGTAAGGAAGCTCATCATTTGTGAGACTGCGTCACAAAGGGATCACCCAAGATTTCAATAACCACATATAATGTTCTGATCAATTGAATCATGATGAAAGCAGAAGAAAAATATGAAACAATCAAAGACAACATTAGAATGGCAGAATATGATTTGTTTCACACCAAAAGATCAGATAATGGAGTGCAAGTGCGTCATTAAATCAATCATGGAAATGTATTTAGCAAGCTGTGAAAAAAAATTACATAGCAGATGCTTAATTAATATGATCGAGTTTATTTTTTGTTATTGTTTTTTAAGGTCTTCTAGGTTAGACACAGATGACTAAGTATAGATCCAATGCTCCGAGCTTGATACACAATGTTGTTACTGGACCCCAAGCCTGTGCAGGAATCCTGCAAACTCAGATGCGAAATGTCTCTTATATATCTTTTCCTTCCTAAAATTGCATTGGATTTTTTCGATAAGTAATCAAATTGTTTTGGACTGGTCAATTTGATTTCCACAGGTCCTTCTGGCTCCCACAAGCTACAGACAAAGGAGAATCATGAGCTTAGGTGAAAGCAGTAAGTTTAATGAATGAACTAGAGTTAACTGAAAGTGGGTTGACAATCTAAACACATGTTGATGATCATATAAACAGCAATTGTTGGGCCGTGCTGTCAGTGTGGAGATCCATTCCCACGCCCTCTCACATTCTGACATTTTCTCTTCTCTCTGAGGCTTTCTCTTCTCCCTGACCACGAGGGTGCCCTATCAGCAATACCCCCGTTGGTGTGGCATGGGAGAGTCCTTCCACACTGGCATTGTGGGAAACCTATCCCATAATTTAAATTCTATTAGATGCTATATGCACTTAAAAATGCAATATAATAGCATATGATGTGCATATGAGTTCATATTCATTGCTGAATGTATAGGCATGCATACAACGGAATATATATATATATATATATATTATTGTTGGGCCATACTTGGATGTCAAGCCAGGCCCACCCAAACATGGACCACATTTACCAGGGCTCAGCCCACCAAAGCACCAATTGTCAACCCAACAATCACATGACCCCATTTCCTGCCTTAGCCCACCATAAGACCGATTGCAAGGTACAATCATCATGCCCCCAGTTGCCTACACCAGAGATGATAAAAGGATCATAACCCAGTGCAGGTTCTGCTTTCACAGGGTCCAGCACCGTAGAGAGTCCTTCCATTATGGAGGTCCGAACCAGTCATTTTTGTACAAACTGGCCCATCTGAAACTTGAACATGTGTCTCCATGCTAGCAACTGAAGCTTTTCTACCATCATACCAAGCAAGGGCCCCTGAACAGTGATCTAAGATATCACTGGACACTGATCAACTCTAGCATAGGAATTTTTGTTGATTTCTAGAACGTGGGGCCTGAAAATTTTCCCCTGAAAAAGTGACCATTTATGATAATTTTTCTGCGAAATATCAGGACATGATGAAGAGTAAACATAGAACCAGTCAACTCATTTATTATTATTATCTTTATATGCATAAACTGTCAACTCTTTTCAGATCCTGTCTAAAGGATACAAGAAAATATACATAGAACTACAGAAGTAAAATTGGTAGAACTTACATAGACTATAGATGGTATGATAACTAAAACAAGACTTTGCTCTAGCTATCATAGTTGTCAAGGCACCAAGGCTACCCAAGGCATTGGAGAGGTGCCTGGGCGCCTAGGCGTACCAAGGTGTACCCAAGGTGTTGTAAAGGTACATCTTAATAAGAAAATTTATACAAAAAAGAGGGGTGAGAGCATTAATTTTTATTGTTTTTAATACATAGGCATGATTCCATACATTATGGTTTATATATGTACTTTATACATCCAATAAAAATGCTACAAATGGCATACAATAAAACGACCAACCGCTTAGGGGTTGAAAACTGTCTAGACGTGACAACTATGCTAGCTATAGTACAGATGTATACATTCTGCATTGAAGGTTATACATACTAAATAGCTCTTAAGTTACTGGTTGCAATGTGCATTTTTTATTTTCTTTTTGTTAAACGAGTATTTTATTAATTTTTGCATCTCAGCCATCTAGCTTTTATCTAGATTCTCCTCCGAAGAAAGAAACTTTTGTTTATTTTTATTTTTATTTATTTATTTAATTATTTTTTTGAGGTGTAAAATACAGGTACTTACGAATCGATCAATAAATCAACAAAGCATTATCCCAGCTATGTGGATGCTTGATGAGGGAATGATTCCCAAAAGCCAGAATCGCTGATGCAGTGGCAGGCTGATGCGGGATCCGGGTTGAGAAAACCCTAATTGGATCCGCTAGTGGGCCCACTGAAAACAATAATCAATTCAACCAAGAGTAATGGCAGAACGAAAAACACAAAAACTCAACCAAAATGGCAGATTTGGTAAAAATTAAACCTTCAAAATTTGTAGAGACCCAAACAGAACAGAAGGATTGGAATTCTATTGAAATATATGAGGGCAATGGGGAATAACATAATAGAAAGGATAATTCATGACTAAAAGAAAAGGGAGGGGCAATATGGGAAAAAAGCAAAAGCAATCAAAGGCACAAAACGGACTTTGTCTTCAACCTCCAGCCAACATACGGAAACCAGATTACAAACTAACCACAGCCCAAACTGATCAACAGTCTGAAACCCAGAGTTAGAGTCGCCTAGGCCTGATACAAGGACCAAGCAAAAACTCGATAAAAACAGAGATGGTGCCACTTGGACTGGTTCAGGAACACTTGCAGAAACAGGGATCAGATTTGAATCTGGGTTAATTTCTATCAGAAAGGAGGGTTTCAACAGCAGTAATTTCTGGGGTTGATGTCGCCCTAGGACAGGGACCACTCCCAAAGTTTCAGGGTGAGAAGAGGAGGGACAGAGAGATCTAACCAGAAATTGTGGACTGGGTTTACCGCCCAGAAACAGGGGAATAGAGGAGAGAAAGAAGAAAGGGAAAAGGGGAAAGGAAAGAATGATGGGGTTGGTTCCTGTAGGAGCAAGACGAAAGAGGAGAGAAAAGAGAAAGGGAGGCACCACTCCCAGCCGAGGCACACCACAATAACCAACAAACCTTCTTTCTATCAATTCTTCAAAATCTGAAAATAAAACCAATACAATTCTATTAAAGGTAGAACTCCTAAACTAATTTGAAGAAACTAGAAAGAAATAACATCTTTATGAAATCAAACTAACCCTATGGCAAAAATAGAAATAGAAAAAGGAAACTAAAATTAAAACCTTAACTAATTAATCATCTACCAACCCTTTCCGACCAAAAGGTTGGTTTGGGTTGAGCGGTTCAGGTTTGGCTTGGGTAGCCAAATTGGCTCGTGTCGATCCATCCATGACACTGCTACTGCATCACAGGCCCACAAGAAGCAGAGCTGGATATGGATGATTTATTTGTTGAGTTATTTTATTTGGAATATTTTTTTTTTTTTTTGTAATCTCTTATATTGGGAAAGTAGTAGTTTCTTAGGATTTTATTTCTTGTTGAATCTTATATTAGGAGTTTGATTTGGTTTCCAAGTTTAGAGTTCTATTTTAGTTATGGAAAATGATCTCTTTTTTATTTCTTGCTTTGTTTGTGGCTTCCAAGTTTAGAGTTCTATTTTAGTTATGGAAAATGATCTCTTTTTTATTTCTTGCTTTGTTCGGCTAGAAATTTTAGAGATTTTCTTTCCTAGTTTTTGGTTTCCTATTTTATAGGTTTCTATTTTCTGTTGCAAGCTTTCCTTTAAAATTTAAATAAATGTAACCTTAGAAAGAATTAGATAGGTTTAAAGAATTGAAGAATGAAAGATTGAATGGTTTAGAGCGTGCGTGGCCTGAAGCAACAACTATCACTGACCTTTACTTTACTCACCAAATTATCTTTCCACCATTCATGGTAAACAACAATTTTAATTTTGAATCACTTTTACTATAAATGTTGACTTGCCCTGCAAAAAATCATGATATATAGCCATAATAGATTAGAAGGGACTAAATTTGTTCAACCCAAATATATGCATATTTTTCCTCTTAACTATGTTTGGATTGAGAGAGTTAGAGCTTCTGTTTCTAATAATTTAAGCTAACTTTGGAGGTGAAGCATCAGATTGAATATCCATGGTAATAAATAGAAAAAATTTCATCTACACCCCATAAAGATTGTTAACATCATCTACACCCACAAGAATGCAAAAACATCATCTACACCCTGAAACTTTGACTGTGCTAATCAAAGAATTCCACTCCGTCAGTTGATTTCTGTTAGATGTTAACGTCAGGTGGATTGGAATATTTGAAAGACGATAATACCCTTTTGAACTGTTGAAAAGACCATTATACCCTTTACCCAAACCCCTCTCTTCTACTTGTGCATTGCTTCCTCTCTCTCTCTCTCTCTCTTTCTTTGTCTCTCTTACTCTGTTTTTCGACCTGGGTTCTCTTCTCCGGTAAGCCCTTATTTAGATCTGTGAGGTTCCTTTCTCTTCAAGTCTCTGAATCTCTGAGGTTCCTTTCTCTTCAGATCTATGTTTTTTTTTCAACTCTACATTCTTGTTTTTTCTCCACTGATTTTTTCAGTTCTTGAACCTGTTTTCTTCAGATCTAAAGTTTTCTGCATCACTCCTAAAACGTTCTTTAGATCTGAGTTTTCTTCTAGTTATTCTCTTCAGATCTGAGTTTTTTTTTTCAGCTCTACATTCTTGTTTTTTCTCCACTATTTTTTTCGGTTCTTGAACCTGTTTTCTTCAGATCTAAAGTTTTTTGCATCACTCCTAAAACGTTCTTTAGATCTGAGTTTTCTTCTAGTTATTCTCTTCAGATCTGGGTTTTCTGAATCATTAAGTATGAATCACCATTCTATTGTGGATCCTCCGTTGAATTCTCCAAATAACTAATGATTCCATCTCAACCCCCATATCATGATATCGTGACTGAAGACATGTTTAGTGAGGTTTCGTTCGAACCACAGTAGTAAAACAGAAATTAAAGTTGCAGACAAAATTACGACGGAAGAAACTCCAATGAATCATTCATATTTTACCAAAAAAAAAAAAAAAAATTGAATCATTCATAGATCCTTACCAAGTCCATGAGGATTGCTTCTCACTACAGTGGACCAGAAAACAAAAATATCGCCTGAATCGGATAGAACCAAATCTGAAATCAAATCTCAGCGAATGATTAAAGCTTGGGGGTGTAGGAATACGGATTTGATATGAGATCCAAAGATGAGAATTGAAGAGCTGATATACATGCTTCTCTCTAAGGATTCATAGCTTTCCCTTATATTTTAGTAGAAGAAAAAGAAATCATAAGGAAAGGGGAAAAGAAGAAGAAGACGACACCATGAAAAAATAATCGCAAAAATCATATCGGGCAAGGAAGAATCCTGAGATGGATCTTCGAAGTCGGGCGGGTCGGGTTGAAAACCATAGCGAAACCAGGGTTGGTCATGATAAATACAATTTTGATTTGAAGGATAAATTAGTAAATGAACATAATTTTTTAATTTTACAATTTATAATTTGAGGGGTAAAATTATATTTCAACAAATTTAGTGATTTCCGTCAGTTAAGTGGACCTAGGTGATGTTTTTGCATTCTTATGGGTGTAGATGATGTTAGCAATCTTTGATGGGGTCTAGATGAAATTTTTTCTAATAAATAATTTCCCTGATTCACTAGAATTGCAATTTTTTCTGAGGCTTGATTCATTTCCAGAATTTTATTGGGGAGATAACACATGCTGCCATGTCACTTCCACAATTTTGGAAATAGCTGCACCTGGTCAAATGTATATAATTAAATGCCTAATCCCAGCAGGTTGGATTCTTGAAGATACAAATAGATGCTTACTCTAAGCCTTTTATTCATTCTTTGAACCCAAAAGCAACATCCCCCCATCCTGCAGTATAAATAAATATGCCTGTTTTAGGGTTGTTTCTATCTTAGAGTAAGAATAATGTCAAGAACACCTTAATCCTTCTTCCCTCAAATTTGTGCATAATAGCATACAAGAACTCCAAAAACCCAACCCAACTTTTATTTCATATGCATTCCTAAAGATCAACCTTAATTTTTCAATAGAAGCAGAAGCTTTATTCACCCATTCTACACCACCTATGGACAATAACTCCCTATATACAGTACTACCAGACAAACTAAGGACCTTTTATGGTATGAACAATACAACACCAACACCAACAACAACAACAACAACAACAACAAAGCCTTATCCCAACTAAATGGGTCAGCTACATGGATTCTTGCCCTCCAATCAGCTCTATTCGATGTCACATTTGAAACAAGACCTAAATTATGCATATCTTTCCTTACCACCTCTCCTAGAGTCAACTTAGGTCTGCTCCTAGCTCTTTTAGATCCTTCGATCTGAATCAAAGTACTCTGCCGTACTGGAGCATCTAAAGGGCTCCGCTGAACATGGTCATACCATCTCAAACGGCTTTCTCGAAGATTATTATGTATTTGCGCTACTCCCAAATCAGCTCTAATACGATCATTCCCTACCTTGCCCTTATTGATTTTGCCACACAGCCATCTCATCATCCTCATCTCAGCTATCCTAAGTTTAAATCTATATGATGCTTCTTAACTGCCCAACATTCCGCACTATATATCACAGCCAATAGAATGACTATCCTGTAAAATTTTCCTTAAGTTTTAAAGGAATACACCAATCACACAACACCCCAGACACACCTCTCCAAGGAATATTACTGAAGTACGCTAGTATGCAAAATAAAAAAAAAAATAAACACATAATCAGCATGATCAACGATCAACTGAAACACCACATAGAGATCACACCAGAGTGGTGGCGACAAAGCAATCTATTAAGTATGAACCATTACAGTGAAGAGAAATACCTCAATCTTTCCGAGCTTTAAGCCTTTGACCTTATGACATCATCAATATCATCACATCCAGCAACCTGTAAACAAGTATAAAAGTCAAAGAATAAGTAACCAATTAACTTGCAAACCATCAACAGGAACCCAAAGCATTGGACTAAATGTTAACTATAATAAAATAAACCTCTCAAGAGAGATTGTCATATGGTATAGTGGTAAAAGACAAACTACGATAATGACGATGAGTATAATAGATAATTTAATATTGAGTTTCCCAAAATGAACAAGCAGCAGTATGATTAAGTATAATCACCACTATACCACATACAATTTTATGGACCTCTGACAATATGGAAGGGCTTCCAAAAACCAACAGAGGAGCCTCTGGAAACACTTACATTAACACATTTTTGATAAATAGAAAAGACATTTGTTCACTTGAAGGGCATCAGGCGATTGAATAAGTAATCTACTAAAGATAGTTCAGAAAAATCAATCAATGAGTTTTGACGATGGGCTTGGAGGTTTAATTAGAGTTCATGTGGATGCCTGTGTTGGGTAATTTAATTCTTGCATTGGAAATTTTCTCAGATTTTGCGACAAAGGGTGAGAACCTACTGCATTAGATTTTGTCATTTTAGACATCAAAATTTAATTCAAATAGAAGGTATTAATGCAGGTTTTCTTCTCTGAGATGTCCACAACTAACTCAAACAGAAGTCCATTTGTGTGGGACTCTTGAGTCATTTTAAGGGTTTTTCCTCTCAAATTTTAAGTTAATTTTTCAAAGGCCAAAAATCATCAGCTTAACATGCTTTTGGTGCAATTAGAAAGATTAAGTTCAAGGAATCCGATTCCAAATTTTGACTTTGGTTTTAGGCATGGCCCAAACCCCAATATATAACAATACTAACCAAAATAATTCCATGCCAGACAAATCCAAGATATTTTGACCAGGCCCTGAACCCTGAGATTCAGATATCTTTTTGTTGAAACCAAACTTTGATGGTATTCCTATTTAGAGAACTTTAATTTGTGAACATTTTGAGAAAGTCTATTCTCAAGTTAAATTTCTCTTTGTTGGGTCAGGGACAAGCACTTATTGGAGTTTCCAAACTTACATTCTAAAACTAGATATTTGGTTATTGATTAAATGAGGGAACAAATGACATCCTTGCCTGTACAAAACCTCAGCTGCAGTTAAGGCTTCTTTATTACTATTGCCTTGCTACTGCATATTTTTGCTACTTTCTAGAAGAAATGATCTTGTTTTTTCTTCTTCAATTTGCAATCGATCTATTGAACTTCATCAGTTTTCCAGCATCTTGATCATATTTTGCTATAAAATGCATGAGTGTATAAACCTATTAGAGACTACATTCTAAGTATCTTAGATAACCATCTTCCTCTAATTTGTCATCAAAGTTATCTTCTATATTCTTGCAGGAAGCATAATCCGGAATCTGGAATCAATCATTTTCTTGTGCAACACATGTTCTCTCAAATAGACCAACCTCAAGCATATATATATATATATATATATATATATATATATATATATATATATATATATATATAGGGATGGGAGGGGGTTAACACCGGGACTTCGTAACTATGGGGGTAGGGTATTTTACGTTGCTTGCTTCTTTGATGATTCATATCAAATTTCTCTTACTTCTTCATAATGTCATGTTGATTTTCTCCTAAGCTTTAAATACACATGCTCTGCAAAGTTGCTAGATTATGAGGCCATGGCAACTACAAGAATAAAAGAGAAAAAAACAAGAAGAAAATTAGAACCAGAATGCTAACAAGAACTAAGAGCATAATTAAAACCAAAAGAACACAAACAAAACATGAAAAAAAAATTTAATTTTAAGAAAAAGTTTAAGATCTCTATGTTTAGTACCTCAACCATAAACTCCAACTGTTGAGGTACAATCATCTCCTTGCTGGTTGCTGCACCACCCAGCCCCATTGGCGCCTATGAATGTGGCCCATGGGAGCTATTCCTTATTTCCTTTCAAAGTAAATCTAGAAAGGAAAAAAACCAAAACAATGGCTCAGAAATGAATTTTCCATCATCTGAGCATTTTTACAGTGGGACACCGGCAATGCTATAGGCTGAAGCATATATCTCCCTTAACAATCATCTTAGTGTGATCCCATAAAATATGAGATTCACTGGATTTAGCAAGTCATTGTTTTTTGATAGACTCTTCACTGTCTACAATTATACTCTCAAAGGATCGCACTGCATGGGTTTTATAATCTTTGTTGAGTTGCTTTAATAGTGCACTGTGCGTACAGGAATCAGGCTCAATCCCTTTCTCCAGCATTTCACCATACATCCTTAAAGCTTCATACCAATTACCCAAATTGCAGTTCTCATTTATCAGTATAGTGTAGGTATATTTATTTGGGAACAGCCCTTTCTCCTCTATCTCCAAAAAAAACTTGTAAGCTTGATCTACTCTTCCCACTTTGCACAAACCATTTATCAGGGCATTATAGGTGATCACATTGGGCAAAACACCCTTCTCCTGCATCTCTGAGAATAACATAAAGGCTAGTTCGAGCCTCCCTTTACCAGCATGCGCATGAATCAACAGTGTGTATGTCACAACAGTAGGAGATAAGCCTCCACTTAGCATCTCATAAAACACCTCCCTGGCTTCCCTGAGATAGCCACCCTCCAAATGAGCATGAATAATACAAGTATATGTCACGTGATCTGGAACTAACCCATCTTCAACCATTCTTTGCAACAACCCATATGCTTCTTCCAAATTCCCCAATTTGCAAAGCCCATCAACCAAAACATTGTAAGTGATCACGTTAGGTGGGAAACCTTTCGCTAGCATTTCTTCTTGCAAACTAATTGCCTTGTTTGCATCACCAAACTTTAGCTCTCCAACTATCCGGGATGTGTAAGCAAGGCCATCTGGCTGCAATCCGTTACATAGCATTTCATCAAAGAATTCTTTAGACATTGCCAGATTTCCCCGCTTCCAAGAGCCATTAATTAAAATAGTATAAGTGAAAACATCTGGAACAACTCCCTGATTGATCATCTCTCCCTTGAGTTTTCGAGCATCTTCCAAGTTTCCGAATCTGCAAAAGCCATCTATAAGCGTATTATATGTAACTACAGTAGGAATGAGCAATCCATTTGTTAGTTCTTCAAACAATAGTAAAGCTTCTCTTAATTTTCCTACTCTACAATACCCATAAATTAAAGTGTTATAAGACACTATATCAGGCTCCAAATTGTTCTTCAGCATGTTGGAGAACCATTCCCTAGCCTCAACCACTCTTCCCCACTTGCAGTACCCATCAATAAATGTGTTGTAAGTTTCAACTGTATGAGAGGCACCTTTCCACACCATCTCACCCCCAAGGATTAAAGCCTTGACAATCTTGCCCTTCTTAAAGTACCCATGAATCAAAGGATTATACGTCAATGCTGAAACCTTCAACCCCGAGTTCAACATTTCATTAATCAAACCTTTGGCCTGGTCTACCTCTCCTTTTTTCGACAACCCATTGATCAAAACATTATAAGTTACATCACTGGGGGCACATCCTTTCTCTTGCATCTCCGACAGTAGGCCCAAAGCTTCTTGCACCTCACCTTCCTTACAGAAAGAGTCTAGCAAGGTGTTGTAAGTAACAATTGTCGGCTGGATCTGAAACTCGCCCATTACCTTGTAAACCTCTCTTGCTTTGGTCACCAGATGTTTATCTCGAAGAATCCTGAGGATTCTGTTACAATTTTTCACATGTGGGCATAACCCATGTCGCACCATCTTATCAAAAGTTGATAAACACAAGTCAGTCATGGATCCTTTGGTGTACACCAACAACAAAACATCGAGGAGCTTAATCGAAGCCTCCGCACTCAAGTTCCCATCAACCAAAACATCTACAATTCCATGCAAATTCACACTAACAACCCTTTGCATTACCCGGTAAGCCGATCGCATAAGATTGTTCTCAGCTAGAATCTCAAGAATGACGTAGAAAACAAATTCAGAGCGCTTGAATTCGGGTTGACTTTCTGCCCATCGAAAGAACCGCAAGGCGATTCTGGGTCTCCGCTGGATCGATTTAAGGACACGAATAAACAAGTCCGGGTCAAGAATTACAGCTCGGAATCGATCGGACAGCCAGAAACCATGCATAAATGCGCATGGGTTGCGGTCAAGGGTCTCAGTTATTAAGTTCTCAAAGTGGGTTTCCGAGAACGCATTGCCTTTATAAGTGCAGAGATGCAAAGAATAAGCGATGGGGGAAATAAACCGAACCTTGGGAAGCGTTGCGGTTGTTACAGTGGCAAAGGATCTTGAAGCTCGAAAACAGAGGGCCATTAGCAGCAGAACAGCATAAGCTGATTGCAGGTAAGCTTTCGGTAACAGCGGCTGTTACATTACGCAATTCTCCATTCAACCGTTCTCCCAATCTCAATCGCCCAACAATTAAAAAGTATCACTCTGGTTGATTCCAGTACGCTCTTGGCAACAACGAGAAACTGCAGAGGAGCAGATACCCAACATAGGGTTTCCGCTCGTTCTCGACTGGCCAAGACGACTCTACATTCATCGCCTCTAGGCCTGTTAGCTTATTCCTGTATCTCCGACCTCCGATTACTCGAGACCAAGATTGAAGGGAGAATCTTTCTGGACCAGGTACACTAACACTTGGGCCGATCCGGAACCATCGTCCAGCCCAATTACTAAAAAAAAAAAGGGGGATATATTTATAAACCTCCCTTGCAGTTTGTTGAAATATCACAAAACTACCCTCTTATTCGAAAAATACATAGACCACCCCTCTGACATATTTTTTTAAGTTAATTTTTAAATAGACCGTTATGCTTCTAACCATTTTACTTAGGGTCTCTTTGGTTTGTATTATATAATGTATTATATAATATATTATAAAATTTATGATTGTTTGGTATGATTTATAATGTCTATTTATAATTAAAATAAATCAATATAATTCATTATCTACAAATAGGTGAGTAGCTGTTTATCATTATTAGAATAATCTATTAGGTGATTGTTTATATTTCTCATTATATAATGTATTATGTTTAGTGGTACCAAACGGTCATTATTTATTACTCATAATCTATTATCATAATTGATTTGTCACAAATAACTCATAATACATTATATAATACAAACCAAAGAGAGCCTTAGTTAGACCATTATACCTTTGATCATTTATGCTTTAAATTAGAGTTTTTGTATTAGTTTCCCATCTATTTCCCTTCATCTTCTCCATCTTCTCTGTCGTGCAATTTTTACTCCAACATCTTCACCTCTAGCCACCAGCCACCAACAGTGATTGCAACACAGTTTCCCCTAGCTACTGTATCACTGTAACTTCCACTCCAACTCAGCTTCACCGTCGACCATTTGCCTTAAAAATTTTAATCGATTGTTGTTGTTTCTATTTTGTATGAATTAAAAGTCCTAGTAGAATTTGAATGGATCTATAATCGTCAAGAACCTTTTGTCTCTCATATTTAGATTAGGAATCCAATTAGAAAAAAAAGAAAAAAAAAATCAAATGTGATATCATTCCATGGAAATTTTTTCACTTTTCCATTTTCTGTTACTATTAATATATCATCACAAAATTTTCTTGCAATCTAAGTGTCGTTTAAAGGAATTTAGAGCCCCATAAAATCTGTTACAGAGATCTGCTTTGTTCTTGACCTAAGAGAGGCCAAGAAAACGAGAAAGGATATATGTATATCCAGATGCGTCAATTATGTTCATGTCCTTGTGCAAGTAACTTATTGGAATCTAAATTATTGGCCAGACTCAACACAGAGTTCGTGAGAACAGTGAGTTAAGAGATAAAGTTCGAACACTTCAGATATGAGTTTTCGACTGTTTAATTTTTTATCGCCCACCGAGCATTTGAAGACCTACCAAAAACGACATTTCCCTCTAAATAGTAACTCGATTAGCGCTGCAGATTTGAAGAAAACGCAGTTTAAAAATCACTGCACGTTAAGAAGATGAGGCCACTATCCAGTCAAAAGGCACTTGAACTACAACATTAAAATGTTGAGGTCCAAATTTTCATCTACAAGACAAACGCCATAAATCTATAAAGAAGACTAACAAAAATTACATGAAACCAAGACTGCGGAAGCAAACACTACCCAAGTATATATGTATGGGCACAAAAGAGCTGTCCCAGTTACTAAAAATGAGCTAGATCAATCCCTTTCCATTATTACCCCTAGCCTCTCAAATAGAAATGCTTAGGTCCCCTTTCACTTCATTCACCTAGTGAATTTGTTTGGTTCTTCTACCAAAATAAATAAATAATTAAAACTTTGGTTTATCAAATGGCATGCAACAACAAAGGTGGACATTGGTGTTTATATCCATATAAAATGTAATCACAAACTTTTTTTTTTTTTTTTTGGGTTAAATATCAGCAAAAATATTAATAGAAAAAACTAGTACAAACCCTTCGAACTGTTATAGTGTCAACCCAAAATTAACAAGTGTATAATGGGGTCAATACATGGTTCATAGCTACATAAATTACTAGAATCCTACAAACCTCCATTATGTGTCTATAGATGTCAGTAACATTTTTTTAAATTTTCGAAATAATTAAATGCCTTTAGATCCCATATAGTATGCTCATTTCAAGAGGAAATTTGAACAATGAGACCAGTAAGGGTGGGGTCCTCTAAGACATGGAATTGCTCACCAAGTGGTAACTATTGAATTTTCAAAATTCAATATGACAGTAACTTAAGAGAATATTATCGATAGTAATCTTGAAGACAGAAACAAAAAAAATAAACCCAACCAAGAACACATAATCCTCAACACACCTATATTGTAACATAGGAAGCCTAGCAAAGAGAGCACAAAGACAATAACAAAGATTTTGTTGGACGAAAAAAATACATTGAACAATAAGATCGAATAAAGAGGAAAAAAATGAAGAGAGGGTGATTGGGCTCTACCTGTTTAGTTTTCTCCAACGTCTCAAGTTATAAAAAGATTCGCCGTAGAACATATTTTTCATTTAGTCAATCTAAATGTTATTTCTTTTCTACCGAACCAAGAGAGACTGCGCCGTGGTATATATTCATCATTAATCACAATATGGGGGATGAGTTTACAATTAAAGGATTTCATGTTTAAATATTAAAAAGGTAGTTAATACACTTATACATGTAACAATGGATATGATGTTTTCAGAAATTAGAAGATGAATATGAAGCACCATTTTTTACAGTTTTTCTTTTATCTAGACTATCTGTTTTGCTCAGAAATTTGAATAGATCTATAATTGTCGAGAACCTTTTGTCTCTCATATTTTGATTAGGAATCTGATTAGAAAAAAAGGTCAAATCACTCCATGGAGTTTCTTCACTTGTCCATTTTCTGTTCCTATTAATCTATCATTACAAAAAAAATTTGCAATCTAAGTGTCGTTTCAGAGAATTTAGAGCCCCAGAAAATCCTTTACTGAGATTTGTTCTGTTCTTGACCCACCTAAGAGAGGCCAAGAAAGCTAGAAAGGATGTTTGTATATCAGGTTGTGTCAATTACATCTATGTTCCCGTGCAAGCAACTTACTGGAATCTGAACCATTGATCAGACTCAGACACAGAGTTTGTGAGAACGGTGAGTTAAAAGATGAAGTTCATACACTTCAGATTTGGGTTTTCAGCCGTTCAAGTTTTCGATTGCCCACTGGGCACTTGAAGACCTACTAAAAACGACCTTTTCAGCTAAATATCAGCTCAATCAACGCTGTGGATTTGAAGAAAACGCAGTTTGAAAATCGCTGCATATTAGGAAGATGAAAATGAAATCCGACCACATCAGATCTCAGTTCTTGGTGGTCCAATTTCCGATCAGCCAACGGGCCTAGTAGAAACGACTTCATCCTCCGAATATCAACTTGATCAAGGCTGCAGATTTGAATAAATCTCAGTTTGAAGATTAGAACCCCCATAAACCCTGATTTCTTCACAAACTATTGAATAGAACCAGCATCCCCTGCCGCCCAAGCCTGGGTTGCCGCCAACATCACCCTTTCCACCCCCCCGACCATCATCAAAACAAGATCTTGCTCTCCATTAATAACAACCTCATTATCAATCTCCAATCGGCCGTGAAAACCCTCCATACCGCCCTCACATAAGCAGGAATCAACAACGTTCAATTACTTTTGATGAGAGCGAAGAGCTTTGTCTTTCCATAAAAAGGGTGAAGGCAATGAAAATTTTATTTTATTGTTCTAAGATAAAAAGGGTAAAGTGGGAAGTCCACACTAATTTAATGGTAAAGTTGGGATTAGAAAAGAAAAAATTTCATCTACACCCCATCAAGGATTGCTAACATCATCTACACCCACAAGAATGCAAAAACATCGCCTAGGTCCACTTAACTGACGTAAATTACTAAAATTATTGAAATACAGTTTTACCCCTCATATTATAATTTGAAAATTAAAAAATTATGTTGGTTTACTAATTTGTCCTTCAAATTTAACTTATATTTTCTCTTCCTCTTTTGTTTTCATTCTCTCGTGTTCACACCCTAACCCCTAACGTTGGAATCTCCTCTGCGTTGTGTGTGCTCCCATCTCTAACTACTGTGCCTACTCCCACGGCGACATCCCATCTCTGGCTTCCCAATTCCGCCATCAGGTCAGTGTTTGTGCTCCCATCTCTTTCTACTGTTTGTCATCCTTCTTCCCTCTGTTCGTCATCTTCTCCATCTATCTCCTCTGTCCGTCATCTTCACCCTCTATTTCCCCTGTCTATCATCTTCTCCTCTCATTTTCTTTTGTCCTCATCTTCTCCCTCTGTTTGTAACATAAAAATTGGTGCTTGAAATATTATGTTACACATTTTAGGGAAATATAGTTACTCTGTACAATTAATCACCATGAACTGTACACTTTTTTAGTTACACTCAAGGGTCACAATATCACATTTTCCCTTGAATGAATCGATGGTCTTGTACATGTATATTATTTTCATGCTGCTTGATGATATTCCATGAAATACTTGATTGACGCAACTGAGAATATTGTGAAAAGTCATGCTACAAGACCAATATCTAATCCTGTGAGACATAACCTGCTCAGGTAACTGAGATGCTATCTTCACTGATGGAATTTGAGCTCTCAATAGTCTGGTAATTTGATCTCAGATTCTGAAGAAAAACTTTCAAATGTCACATAATTTTTGGAAAACAAAGCAGTGAGACTGAAAAAGATAAGAGGCACAGACATAATTTTCTACAACGGTTATTAACAATGGTTATTCCTCGTTGATGCTACTCCATCAAATTAAGCTGATGCTGCTGCAATTCCTTGTTAGTTAACAAGGCAAGGGATCCAAGTCAGAATCAACCCTGACTGGATCTATAACACCTCATTTGGCACTCGGCAATGAAGAAAAAATCGTTAGATTTTATAATACCATGTTTCAGGCATCCATTGGAAATGATCACTCAGATCAACATAGGAGAACAAAAGGACATCCTTTTTGTAGCTGTTTTTTTCCTTCCAATGTGATTTTCTTTTGCTTTTCTTTAGTTTGTAAGTTATGTAATATGTGATAAGTTTCCTCAAGTGTGTCACATTGCTTTTACTGGATCACTGAATATAGCTTGTGAAAGAGTGGACATTAATTTATTTTGGTTAATCATCTATCATTTGCTTGTAAGAGATATCATGCTTTTCTTGATCACTTATTGTATGTTTATTGAATTATGATTTTCTTGAGTTTGTGTGAGGCTTTGTCCAGTTAGAAATAATTCAACATGAAAGAGAAATAAGGTTATCAATTTGTTTATTCTTCCTTTTTTATTTTGGTTTTGATATTAAAAGTATTCAATACTTCCAATAGAAAAAGAAAAATTGATTCATTAGATCCAATTAAAACATCAAATTCAGAACCACAAACAAAATGTAATAAGCTTTTTAAGTCCATTCTACATAGACTGTAATTCATTACGTAGCTTTTGATCAATTGTACCATTTACTAATGTAATTGCATTTTATTTAGAAGGAACATGGATCCTAAATGTGAGAACTGTGGTGCTATACTTGTTATATGTAGAACAAATAAGGGAAGAAATATTGGAAGAATGTACTATAATTGTCAAATTGTCAGAAGTTTGTTATGTGGATAGAGCATTTCAAACAATGTTCATGTGGAGGTGGGCATTGTAAGGTGAGAACAGCTAAAACAGCAGCAAATAATGAACGACAATTCTGATGTTGCCCACATTCCATAAGGGTGAGTGTTAATCTAGTTTCACTTTTTAATTATTGGGTCCTAATCATTGTCATATGAATGTAAGTCATTGTAATATGAGGTTTTGTATAATTGTCTTGTAGGTGGGTAATCCTAGATGTGGGATGTTTCAATGGATAGAAAGAATGAAATGCTCTCAGGGACGGGGACCGATACTCCAATTGGTCAAGGTACAGAGACTAATACTGTAATTGAGGAGAGAAGGGAATGCTCCCAAAAGAGAGGTGAAAGCTCACAGACCCAGACCGATACTAGTAGAAGTACTTCCTTGAATTATTTGAGAGGTTACTTAAGAGGAGCAATTATAGCTCATGGGTAAAGTTCTAAGATATTTAAAGACCTCCTTGATACTGTGCAGAAGCTAGATTTGAAGAATCCTGATAAGAGAGTCACTTAGTGATAGGTTGATTGCAGGTTGTATTATAAGACAATGATGATGCCATATAATGTATTGTCATGAATATGTATATTTTTATTGCTTTGAATGAAGTAGGTTTTGAGATGATGCCTTATAATTTTATTGTCATGAATTTGGTGGTTTTGCTCTTTTGAGCTTGGGTTTCAATTCTAATGAAAATTTAGATCAATTAGCATGAAAAAAACTCTAAATCTAAAATTGGGGATTGTTTTGTGTTTTTGTGATTGTTTTCATTTTTTTGTGAAGTTTCTCTCATTGCCTTGGCAATTTGAGAGTTTATTGAGACAATTACGTTTTCAATGATGGAACTTGCAGCACTGTTAAGTAATAAAGATTAAAGAAATTTGAATGTATGTTTACTTCTTTAGAGATGTTAATAAACCCATAAAGAATTTACTTGTTTTTTCAAAATTTATGTGTCTTGGGTCTAGGGAATTATGTGTGGTTTGTAATTACTTTACCTAAACTTTGCATTTTAGAGAAAGAGGAGGGGGGAGGGGGGAGGGGGGGGGGGGGGGGGGGGGGGGGGGGGGGAGCTGTGTTAAGGATCACGGCCTCAGTAAATTTGCAGTATCATTGTGATACTCCCTTAAGTATGGTTACGCCCTTCTAAATGTCTTGCCTGTGGTGGTTTAATGCATAATTAATTAGTAGAAAGTAAATGGTATTATGTCCATAATTTACTTCTTTTTCTAAAACCCAAGGGTAAGTCATTACAGGGAATGCATTTGGATTCTGGATTACTATAAATGATACATTGACTATAAACTTGTATCCAGACAGGGTAAGCATCTTATGTGGCAAAATGAGTTTTCAGAAATGCAAATTGGAATACAAAAAAAGCATATATTGATGTTTGTCTATGTCATGGAATTGTTCCTGCATCTTGAAAGTGAAAAAACAAAGTTCCAATGAAGGTGGGAGCATTAAAAGGCCACCAGGATGTTCTCATTCTGGAATTGTTATGTGCAATAAGAGTTGAAACAGGAATGAACTACAGAAGTCAAGATTGAAAAACATGGCCTCCAACTTCAAGTTTCATGGTTCTATAATTTGAACTAGAGGCATTGTTCATACTTCAACTATCTTCTCCAAAAAGCAACTTCATACAAAATCATTATTGAAAATTACTGTTATATGCTATACTTAATGAACAGTTTCTTCTAATCCATCAAAAATACATCACTGTAAGTAGCATGAATAACCATATAAAAAAAAAATCCATCATTGACGAAAATCGTGAAACAACCATCACTGTAAGTAGCATGAAAAACCATCAAAAAACCATCCATCACTGTATATAATGTATGAAAGAAAAAACCATCACAAAAAACCTTTACTTAAAGTTACAAATTATGACACCCTAGTACAATGTTTCCAAACTATTTCTTATGTGTTTCGGCCCAAGATCTCCTGAACTTTGCAGCCCTCTCAACCATTCTTCCCTTTGCTATTGCCTGTTTATTCGATTGTGTAGATGTCCTAGATGATTGTGATCTAGTTTGCATGTGTGATCCACTATGTGCATTTTATCTTTTCTTTTACATAATCACATATAAGAACAATATTAGTAGCAAAAAAATTGATTGGGATTTTTATGTAAGCATAGATGCTACTTGTGTAGTGGATCTTCCTTCTTGAGTAGCATCTTATTCTTGAGAAATACCTTTTTGCCTTGTTCTTCTTTTTCTCTACATAATCACATATAAGAAGAATATTAGTAGCAAAAAAATTGATTGGGATTTTTATGTAAGCATAGATGCTACCTATGTAGTAGATCTTCCTTCTTGAGTAGCAAATTATTCTTGAGAAGTACCTTCTTGCCTTGTTCTTCTTTTTCTCTACATAATCACATATAAGAAGAATATTAGTAGCAAAAAAATTGATTGGGATTTTTATGTAAGCATAAATGCTACCTGTGTAGTGGATCTTACTTCTTGAGTAGCACTTTGTTCTTGAGAAGTACCTTCATTCATTTTTCTTCTTTTTCTCTACATAATCACATTTAAGAGAAGGATTAATAGCAATAAAATTTATTGAGAATTTGGTATAAGAATGGATGTTACCCGTGTTTCATGTTGAGAAGAACTTTGTTGTTGAGAAGCATCATGTTGAGAAGTACCATGTCGAGAAGTATCATCTTTTTTCTTCTTGTAGGACTTAGCATTGTGACCAATTCTTTTGTAGTAGGAACGGTGGATAGTAGTATTTCTCTTTTTAAACTCAGTTGTTGAATCATCTTGAATTGCTCTCCTCCTCTTTATGCTTGGCCTACCAGCTCTCCTTCTATATTTAGGTGGTTGTATTATAGGCTCATGTTCATTGATCATAATAGTGTCCAAGCCAAACATAACATGAATGAACTCAGAGTAGGAAAGCATAAATTTTTCAGTTGAAAAAAAAAAAGGAAACTTGGTCCTCCACATTACCCCTCATGAACAGGACTGTAGCTATAACATGCTTACATGACAACCCACTAACTTCATGCAGTGCACTCACATGTTTTCTTCTTCATATCTACTACTTACTTACTGTGCCTATCATTGATCTCAAACTCCTCTGGTCCACAAGACATGACATGACATCTTCTAGATGCATCTTGAGTAGACACTAACTTCTTCATGAAAGCAAGTGTTATCCTCCCATTGAAATCACAACATTTTTTATACGTATCTTGCATCCTATTTATAAGCTTTATTTTGACTTCATCAATTAAAGTTAGAATATGTTTTCCTCTAAAGGGTTGTATTCAATTATTGAAACACTCTGACATATTGTTAGTGATATGATCACTAATAATCATGTGGTCAAATGCGTGTCTAGCCCATGATGACACTGGGTTTCTTATCATCCATTCATACGTTTCTCTTTTAGTTGCTCTTATCTCATTCTTTGCTTTGTTAAACTCTGTGCCATTATATGTCTTGCATGCTGCTCAGAACAATCTTCTTAACAAAAAGTCAGGAAATTTCTTCTGAAAGTTACTGTATAGATGTCTACAGCATAGTCTTTGGTTTTCATACGAAAAAATTTCTGTAATTGTCTCAAATAAGTCCTATAACAATATAAGAAGGAAAAAAAAACATGTCAGAAGCTATCCATTGGAACAATAGCTTAACTATACAAGAAGAAAAAAAAAAAAACATGTCAAACAAAAAAACACATCACCTTCTGTTTGTCTGACATGAATGTCAGATGATGTCCAGTAAGGTCATATGATAGTGCATCTGAAAGTGCTCTCAGAAACCATGTCCAAGAGTCTTTGTTCTCATTTTCTACAACACTGAAGGCAATTGGAAACAGACTATTATTGACATCCATACTTGTAGCTGCCAATAGAATTCCTTAATAACTACCTTTCAAATGACAGCCATCAATGCCAATGAATGACCTACATCCCTTTAGAAAACCTTGTTTGTAGGCATCAAAACAAACAAACAGCCTTTTGAAAATTGGTTTAAGAGTTGTTGCTGAGGCCTCCTCATACTGTAGCTTATACTTACAACCTGGGTTCCTTTCTAACAACATCTCACCATACCTGGTCAGCTTTGTATATAATTTTCTCTGAGTGGTTAAATTTTCTTGTTTGTTAACCAATCTTGCCCTATACAATTGTTGATTTGAAGGTTTTATACCATACTTTGCCATTATAGCAGCCTTCATGCTATCTGCCTTCATATCAGGATTTGCCCTTAACCTATTAGCTAGCTTCTTTGTAATCCAAATTGATGTGGCATTTTTGTTGGTTGGCTCCTTTGTACAAATATGGTTTGTATGACATTTTTTTACTATAAATCTGTCATCATTTGTTGCCATAGAATCATGGATTGTCCAAGGACAACCATCTTGGGCACAAATGACTGTTACCATTCTTGTCAGTTTTAAGTCTAATGATCTCTGTCTCCTCTTGGAACTTTCCTAAAAGAGTTGACATTTTCATAGACATTCTGTCACACCCCAATTTCGATTGAACCAGAAGTGTGAGTGAACTGTTACTGAACCAACGGTTCACACCAGGATCTCAATAAGACCGTGTCCACTCATACAAACCATTTCACATAACTATAATCAGAATATAATAAAATACAAGGAAAGTCTTAAATTAAATGAACTGAGTACTTCTATTGATAATTTAAATAAAATATCTAATTATTCAAACACCAGAACGTAAATAATTATCCTTACATCCTTTGTAAATCCAACCGAAAATAAATAAAATAAACGAATCCAATATTCTAAAGGTACAAACAGAAAGGGCACTCGCATGAAGCGTCATGCTCGTCCTCCCCTGCTTGCACTTCTAGGGCAGCAACTCTTCCATATATTGGAGCATCCACATAGTCCTCCACAGTGTAACCTGCATCAACATCAAAAAATAGTGTATACACAAGGGAGCTCACAACTTAGCTCAGTAAGAAAATCAGACAATGCAACATACTTCATGCATGAGTAACATTCATATTATGGTCTGGTTTTAAGTTTGCAATGTGCTATAGAAAAGATTGGCGGCCACCGCACCTCTATACACGAGTGTGTGAAGCCGCTCAATGGATCAAACATCATTGTCGTCCCACATGCACCCACCATGGAATAGAGATAGAGCTAAAGCGTCCGGATCAAACACCGCCAACACTTCCCCTGATGCCCTACCCATCCCAACACGTAAGCCCCTATTGGCGAGGGCTTGCAAACTGGACTCACAACTAACCAATCATATATGTTATCACAGTAGACCCTATCCCAGCACAGCTCCCTAGGGCATAGAGATAGAGCTAGAGTCTAATGGCCAGGCCGGAGACCACAGTGCCACTTCCTCCCCCTGATACCCTACTCGCACCAAGCATTCTAAGATAGAAATGATACGAAAAGGTGCTAGTGTGAGGAATGATCCCAGACTCCAGGCCCTTCCCATTCCATACACCAATGAAAACAATCACATGTCTAACAGTCACATCTTAGTATAGCGAGTATGCATGAACAATATAATAACTGAAAGTAAAGATGACATGCGAGTATGCACAAACATCATTCCATAGAATCATAATTATTAACAACGTTTTACTGTTATTAAATTATTATTAGGGTTTAGGTCCGATTCCCTTACCTGACACTTGATTGATAGCTTGCTCCACGTCACAGAATCCAAACTCTCTATCACAAGGTCCTACACAATGTTAGGGTTGTATCAGAATAATTTTCTTAGGGTTTACGTTGGTCGAAAAACCAACTGGGTCAAAACACTCCTCATAGTGCAGACCGGTGGCAGGTACCGGTCGCGACATTGTGGGGGAAAGGTGTGACCGGTATGGTCGATCGGTCCCCACAGACAAGTCCCCGAGAGGTACCGATCGCAGTACCGGTCGCATAGGGTGCGACCGGTATGCCTCCGAAAGACCATCAACGCGGTTCTTGCCTTTCGTCGGTCACCCCCTATTGATTCTAAGGTTTCTCCTATACATTATAGGTCTGAGCAACGAGTTAGAGTTGTTTCATACTCCATTCAAGTCCTAGTTCCGATGATCCTCAGCCTAGAACTTGAATATAGGTTTATCGACTGTATTAGGGTTTGATAACAAATTTAGAGGTTTATATCAATACCTCGCCTTGCATGGTATTGATCCATTCATGAATAATCTTCTATAACGCTTAACTTAGAGGAAGGTTCAAGCACTTACTGTTGGTTTGTAGTAGGGTGTTCTTCGTCCAACGGCAACGACGGCTCCTCTCCCTCCTTCCTTAGCTCCTTCTCCTTCTTCGATCTCTTTATCCTCTCTAGGGTTTGTGAGGATCAATGAAAGAGATTTTAGGAGGTTTAAGGGTCCTTAAATAGACTAGGATTGAGTTTAGGAAGTCCCCCTTACGTTAGGAAAGTCCTAGGGTTCAATATTTAGAAAGTGGGACCCGCAAAGATCCGATTCCAGATCTAAGCAGTCTGCCTACGCAGACATATCGGTCGACCGGTACCATCGATCGGTATGAAATAATTATCATACATGGGTCCGTTTTGTACCTGGTTGTCATCCGCTCGTCCCGTCTGGCCCGGTGATGATTGGAAGACCTGTTACGACATGAATTAAGGGTTTAGATCGGGTTCATGGAGTGCGGGTCTTACACATTCTCTTGTCTAATGTCTACCCTTCCAACCTCATCTATATCTACGTCCTTATCCCTGGTAGTGCTCTTTTGCAGAAGTTCTTCTTCAATATTAGAAAAATTCATATTCTCAACATCCTCTTTCTCATACTCCACATCTTTATCTCTTTCCAAAAGACTACTGATTTCCACATCGACGTCCCAATTCTCATCTAGTGGGTCATCCTCACTTTCAATATCAATTGTTGGTTCTTTCCCCTTTCTTCTATAACCACTACTGCCAGCAGTTTCAGTAGTGGGAGGTGCACTTGTACTTATGGACACTCTTTGCATCACAGGCATAGTGGCAGGAGCATTTGTTGTTGTGGACACTATTTCCTCCATAGACATAGTGGCAGGGGCACTTGTACTTATGGACTCTCTACCTTTCACAGACCTCTTTACAACTGTTTTTCTTGATTGTCTATGTGATGGCCTTGGTCTACCTATCATTAATGAATCATATCCATTGATGGTGTACCTCTCCAATGTAGCTCCACCCACATTTACTCCATATATTTCCAAGAGCATAGCAATACCCTCTTCTTTAAAAATTTTTACCATTTCTAAGACATCATCATCAGGCTTCACCTCGTAGTATCCACCATTGGGCATCTCTGCCCTCACTGAAAAGTTAACAAATCTGCCATCTGGAATGGTTCTCAGAACTGTACAATATGCAGTATGGACCATGGACCATATTTATCCAACTGATACAATCTTCATAAACTAATTTCATTTCCATCTCCTCATATTTGTAATAAATCCTGATCTTCTCAGCTATATTGATAATTTTGTTTACAAAATGAAAAAAAAATCGATTAGACAACATATCATGGGTTACAAAAAGTCAAACAAAAGCACAAAGTAGTTAAGAGGTTAGAGATTCCATCATTCATGGTGCAGTCAAACGTATATCCTCTTATAAGATCATCTAGCATTTATCATAAATTGCAATTAGTTGTTAAACAATAACTTGGAGTGGCTTATTATTTCTTTTGGGCCTCTTGGGAAGAAGAAATTATTTCTTTTGCCAATTTTCTCTTTCTCCTTTTTTGGAGTTCCAAAAAAAAAAAAAAAATTAAAAGAGAGAGAGAGACTTCATGGAAAATTTTCCTGGTTGGAAACTAATGGAATGTGGGTTAAAATTCCTTCTTGCACTTGCTTTGTGATCTAATAAATTTCTTGTATTGTTTAGAGATATATAAAGATGAACCTAGGGTTTTAATAGTTAATGTAGCAAGGAGTCACTTATTTCCTGTTTGATAAAGGTAATACTGTGCTTAACACAAGCTCATTAGCTACTAAAGTAAAAGCCTGAACATGAACCTTATTACCTTGACATCTAGTGAGGGAGTGATAGAACAGAAGAAAAATCACTGTAACATGGAACCCACTGCATCCAAACCTCATTTGGGTCAAGAAGCTTACAGAGCAGTGGACAAAATTACTACCAAAGGGACCCCCATATTTGATTTGATCAGTTTAAAGGGATCTCTAATCGTTGCTGATGAAAAAAAATATTCCAACACTCCATTTAACAATGTAATACAAACTCTGTTGATGTAAGATATTTACGATTCCCAAGATCTTTCCTTTTGTTCCCTTGCTTATGATTTGGCAATTAAAGCAACTCAGTTATTTTAGTATACTGTACTCTTTCATACACTAGAAATACTTCACATGGGAATTGTTGTATTCCTCCCTCTTCCATGCCTGGTAAACAAATAAGGTTTAACGAAATAGGGAATGCACAAAGTGTTGTTTTTGGGTACAAAGGACATCCATAGCAAAATACATAGACCACTTGTAAAGCACTAAATACATAACAAAATGAATAACCTGTACAACCAATAAACAAATAGGACCACTTGTACGGAGAAATACCAATAAGAATTTCTACAAATAAACAATAGGAATGGATAAATTTCAATGACAAAAAACAATAAAAAAGGGAAAAGCATACCTGTATGGAGAATAAACTTAAAGAATCTTGAACACAGATGCAATTAACAAACGATGCAATTAACAAACTGCAAACAATAAATAATAGAACCAAGTGGTTGACAAATTTGTTTTGTAGGGCTCACCTACAAATAATAAAAAATAGGACCAACCTACAGACAATAAAAAAATTAGTTAGTAAATTAAGGGGCTTTTGCAAAAAAAGACACAGATTGTATAATTCACATACCCAGTGGTTGACAAATTTGCTCTATAGGGCTCACCTGTCGGCCCTCTAGGACCACTTGTACACTGTGGAGGAAAAGTGTTAACGAAAAATTGATGGATTCAATGGATTATATATAGACTTCAATGTCGAACTAAAACTACTCACACTCATTCATGAATTTTTTCGCAATCGGTTCAACCTTTAGGTAAGGGTTTCGTTTCATACCTCATGAAATATTGGGGAAAAAGTATCCCTATGTTCGTCGAAGAAGAAGATGTGGGAAAAGGGGATTGAACGAAGAAGATGTGGTTTCATACCTGATGATGTTTATCATCGTCGAGGAAGAAGATATTCAGAGGACTGAACTACTTGGGGTGGTCAGGGAAGAAGTAGACATTTGCCGATTTACCTTGTCGTCTCAAGCAGAACCGTAGTTGGGGAAGATGAAGACATGCACCGTCGACGGCGAAGAAGAAGTAGAAGTCGGTCGTCGTCGTCCTCGTCGAGAAGAGGATTCGAGGATTTTCTTTTCCTTCTCTTTTACTATTACAAACATAATTTCTTCTCTTTTACTGTTTCGAGAGGAAAGCAGATTGTAGGGGTAGGGTAATAAATCACATAAAGGGTATAATGGTCCTTTTAACTAGCTAAAAGGGTACTATCGTCCATGAAATATTCTAATGCAGCTAACATCAGCATTTAAGGGGAATCAACTGACGGAATAGACTTCTTTGATTAGCACAGTAAAGTTTTGGGTGGTAAGTGATGTTTTTGCAATCTTGTGGGTGTAGATGATGTTAACAATCCTTGATGGGGGTGTAGATGAAATTTTTTCTTTGAAAAATTACAAACGGTAAAAACTTGTTAGACTGGGGTTTTGTAAAATTTATATGTACTACAGGGGGGTCTATTGCATTTTTTCAAATGGAGGGTGTTCTGTGACATTTCGAGAAACTGCATGGGAGGCCTATAAAAACTTCCCAAAGAAAAAATATCACGCTGTCCAAACCGACCGAATTAATACTATCTTTAAACTGAAATAAATCTTGATTTAAACCAAACAAATAAAACCCTAAAAGGCTAAAATATTAATCGTCATTTTTTCTGTCTTTATCTTCATTTAAATGAGTGATCACAAGCCTAATAAGAGTCTTTTACAATCTTACAAAGAAGTATCTAATGTTCAACATGAGAATAATTATAGATTCGAAAGTCAACATCTCTTTCTATTTTTATTTACACTTTGGCATGAGGCCGTTATAGCTCATTTACAGACCGATAGCATAAAACAATAATGGACCAAGACCAACTAGACCGAATATAGGCATGTCCATGTCTTGCTGATGAAGAATTGATTAGCTAAATGGACTATCACGGTGCGGGATGTCAAAATGGTGGAAATTGATTAAACCCGACCAAGATCGACCGATTGACATCCCTAACAACTACTGCCTTAGATTTTTAATGCTTTGTTTTGCCATATGACAAACTCTAGTAGGGCCAATTTCAAGGTCGGTCCCATCCGGGTCAGCCAATGTAGAGACCAATTCCATGCTTTTAAATGCAGATTGTAGGCATTTAAAATGGGTGTAGGAAATTGTTCTACCATGGGCATTAGGAACTCTTTACATATATATTTTATTTCATTGTAATCTAAGAGACCAAAACTAGGGGTGTCAAAATTGAATCCCATCCGAAAATCGATCAGACCAAACCAAATTTTTTATTAGTTTGGTATTAGTTTTGGTTTTTAGAAACAAATGAAAACCCGTAACTGATCAGACCGACTGACCGATTTTGAATGGACTGAACCCGAAAGAACAAAAACAGAAAAAACTAATAACATTCAATATTTTTTCTTCTTTTAATATATGAAAAACCTGGACCAAACTGATAGAAAATTGATAAGGGACAATTAATAAGAGAAACCAACGGACACTGAGACTAACTGGTTTGATTTAGTTATCAGTCAGAAATTAAACCAAACCGATACCAGAAAAAATAACTTGATCAAAACCCGGCTAAACCGACTGTTTGACACCCTTACCCAAAACCATGTTGGCGAACAAAAATGGGTGCTGTTAAGAGAGCTTGAATACTGTGTGCATGAATATACAAATCAGGGACTACAAGGCACGGAAGTTTTTGGGCTGATCCCAGGCCAATTCTGATGAATGCCAGCAGCCGATCCCATTTCCGAGTCCGTGCACTTGAACCTTAATCACTAGTCAATTCAGAGTTCAAAAACACTGTCACAGATCAAATTTGACCAAACTTAGGTAACTATTCTGGGAGTAACCAATTTTGAATCCTGACTTCACCTGGGGGAGGGGGATTAAGAAGATAAAGAGGCGAATTGGAGAGGAAGCAGGTTGGGGTGCAAAGGAGACAAGCAGTAAAAGTCACATAAACAGGAGAGGCTAACAGAGAGAGAATGGCATGAAATATAGCAGGACTTCAATGAAAGGAGTCACCCAGATCAACTTTTCCTTAAATATGGAGGTCTAATACTTAAGCTGAAAGATATACATGATGATTTGCCATATATATTCCTGTATTACCACTGCCAAAATGTCGACACTTAGGAAACACGAACTCCATTAAGTTCAACTTGTGGAACAGCTGCATTGATGGCATCAATGATTTCCATCTTCCCCCTGCTCACTGCTTCATCCATCGGAGTCCTCTCATAGCTAACCATACACCCAAATGTGAAGTATCATGAAAAACGAGTATCTTTTACATCTACAACTTTATCTAAATAAACAATTTATAGTTGAAGCTCTTGTTTCCAGGATAGCAAAAACAGACCTGTTTAGTAAAGTTACATTGGCTCCTGCTGAAATTAAATTCTTAACCACCTGGAAAAACCATTTTTTCAATGAATTTGTATGATGAATTAAATCGACTACCATAACGTGGAAAGCACCATTACCTCAACATGCCCATTGAGGCAAGCCCAGTGAAGAGCTGTATTTTTCTCCACATTACAAGCATCAAGGTCCTGCTTCATAGATAAGCTCCAAAACTTAGGGTTCACTATAATTGACTTGAGATGTGTGAAGCAAGGAACATCAGCAATTTCAATATTGCATCACAGAGGGCCATCCAAAGATTTCAGTAAATGCACTAGTTCAACCACGTCAAAGCAGAGGAATCTATAAACAACTCAAAATTTGGAAAATTCAAAGAGGATACCAATCAGAATGTTCTTAATGCTTTTGTTATTAAAACATACATCAGATGGTTCAACATATCTCTGGTCAAGTTAATTTTTTGTGTATGTTCTCATCCAACTCCTAACCTAAGACATGTGGCTGATTAGCAGGCCTCAGGCCTCAGACCTCTGTATGAACCTAAGAAACAAGACACAATGCTCCTTTTATATGATTACGATCTTTATCTTTATGAGATTTTATTGAATGTATTAGTTACAGGTTATTCTTCAGTTTTAGCTACAGATCCTTTTGGTCCCCACAAGCAATAGAATAATTATTGTAGATTGACTACATGAATCCTGTTTCAGCCGTCCACTTTATGAAAACACGTTTCTTCCATTATAGCACTTGGGATAAGATATGGTTAGTGTTCTTTTTCTAATCACTTCCATAAAAGAACAAGCCAACAATCTTTTCTCACTAGTCACTACTACCCAACCCTGTTTTAGCTTCCACATGCCATGTCGGAACCTCCAATGTGAACCAAATCAACCAGTTCTTAGTATGCCCACAGACCAGAAGCATGTGTAAGTTGAGAAGTTTACTTGCATGGTAACCACAGGAGGTCCAATACTAAAAGCACTGACATGGTTATTTATTCAGTCTGTGGAGCTTGACAATGGATCAAGTCAACTCTTACATAATGTTGTAGGACAAAAAGATCTTAGGAAAAGGACAATTTTGGGACTCAGGGCTCAACATCAAGTGGATAGACAGGACCTTAGAAAGGTATCTGCTGGACCATGTCGACCAAAATATCAATCCACAACCTGGCCCAGTGCAGCATGCTTGCAATCTTAACATAATTCTTTCCCACAAAAATTTTGTTAAAAAAAATGCAGACTTGAC
This sequence comes from Protea cynaroides, assembly GCA_028583415.1. Lineage (NCBI taxonomy): Eukaryota > Viridiplantae > Streptophyta > Magnoliopsida > Proteales > Proteaceae > Protea > Protea cynaroides. The sequence continues at coordinate 58,104,800 of CM053266.1, read as the reverse complement.
CTTAACCATAAAGGGGGAAAGCTAAAGAAGCTTCTGGCATGAGTAAATATTACTATCAGTTAGAAAGAAGACATGTAGCCGACTGTATTTAGTTGGTATAATGCTGAGTTATGTTAGAAAGAAGGCATCTAGAAAACATTTTTTTTGGGTGAATAACATCTAGAAAACTTACCAAGAATACAGACTCCCATGGACAAATATTCCAAAAGATAAACATAAGTATCACATGTTAGATCTTTCTTTCATATAGGTTTTTATTCCTAATTGGTGTGGTTGTGAACTTGTGGCTCCAAAAGTACAGCCTCTTTTTCTCTGCGATAGGTAAATGCCTCTTTTTCTCCTAAAGTTGTAGGAATTATTTGTAATAAGATATTGGCTATAATTGAAGAGGTCTTATCAATAGAATTTCTATTTATTTGTGATGTAGGCATAGTTGCAATCCATTCTATAATTCTTCTCATTACCTCTTGTGGGAAAAGATATACACAGACCTTTAATACAACATATCGACTAAAGCGCCAATCGAAAGAAAACACAAGAAATATTCATGCGAAAACTTCTCACCACTCCATTTCTTATAAGATACTCCACAATACCAAGATGCCCATTAGCAGCTGCCATATGAAGTGCTGAAAGCAGATGATGACAACAAAATTAAACAAGGAACTAAATCATGGAAATGTTAACCATTATGTCCATGTTAAGTACAATTACAGGAACATAAATCATATCTTAGATCTCAAAGATCAGTGAATAGATTGATAAAGTAGGGCGAGAGAAAGCGGGCGAGCATGATCGTGTGTGTTTGTGTTTATGTGTGTGTGTGTGTGTAAGAGGGAGAGAGAGAGAGAGAGAGAGAGAGAGAGAGAGAGAGAGAGAGAGATTCAGCGATAAGGGGAAAAAACAAGAACCATGATTTCCATTATCGCATTGCCCAGGGTTACTGAAAACGTGAACATTTCACCACTTGTCTACCATCAAAGGATTAATAGCAAATGAGACAAGCATTTGGAAGAAATCAACCACAAGAGACTAAAAGATTAAACATTTGAATTTTATCAAAAAAAGCAACAGCCCAACCAAAAAACTGTACTGAAGCCCAAATAACAAAACTAAGGAAAGTGATCAAGTATCAGTACCAAAAACAGCTCATACTGGGATTTTGACCATAAGCTAGCCCTAGTAACAATATCTGCACACGGTTGTTCCTGTTTCTATGACACAATTTGCTCAGGGTCGAGAAGAATTGGATACAGTATTGCAACTTGCAGTCAATGGTGTGAAACCTGGACTGGCCCTCAACCAGTTTTGGTGATTGGAAGTGGCTCAACTCATCAACAAAACCATTGAACTCATTCAGGAGCTGCTTTGATGAAGCAGATCAACAAAACTTTCAGAAAATATAAGTAACTTGGTTGGGAGTTAACCCAACATTTTGGTGAGTATTGCATCAATTAAACGAACTGTGGCCAGGTCTATAAACTCTCTCTCTCTCCCCCCCCGTACTTTCAGTTCCATATCTGGTTGACCGAGTCAGCAAGATACGGCCAAAAAGCCGCTAGCCCCTAAACGAGTAAGGCAAGCACCCTTAGACGTAAAGTAAAGGGGCAGCCAAAAAGCCGTATCGCGCTAGGAAAGGTAAGGCCTTTACTTACTCGTTTAGGGGGGGCGTTAGCCCTTATTAGAGTAAAGGCGAGTCGCTCATGGAGTTGCTTGTTTACAACTACTCGGCTTGGGGGCAAGCACTTGGGCTCCGTCAAGCTGATCTACGAGCACCGTTGCGCTAACGCGCGCGCTGTAGTTTTTCAGCTTGCTCGAAAGCCCCAACTCTAAACCAAATAAGGGAAAAACAACCTTCTTTGGTTTAGATACAGGCAAAGCTGCAAGGAGATAGTGCGGCTTTCTTTGTTCTCATGGCAGAGTGAGTTGTCCATAGTGTCCGCCAATAGAGCCGGCTTTTAGTGAAGATCCGCTCATGCTGCATGAGGGGTGGCAAAAGGCGGCTTTGCTCATGAGTTAGCGGTCAAGCGGAAAAGGAGTGATTGTAAGCGGGCCAAGTGATGTGATTGTATGCGAGCCTGATACTGGACGAAGCTTACCAACAGGCTCTGAAAGAGAGTGGCATGGTCAACAGAGGAGTCAACCAATGGGTAAAACGGAGCCCGCCTCAACGGGAAGCAAGGAAGTAGGCCTACCCGTCGTCCCCAGGAAATTCATTGGAATCGTCATGATAGGCACAACCTTCACCAACACTGGCGTTGCAACGGAAAGCGTTTATACTAAAAGAAACTATTCAAAAAAGAAAGGTGGTTTACCACGACTACGTCGCCTCCATGTAGTCTTTCTTCCCGCACGGACGATCGATTGTTAATTGTTGTAAGTACTGGTTTGGATTGTTAGGACCAACATCCTTTCCGGTACATAAGTTTATTAGTTCACGGAATGGTTTAGTTAAGACTTTAGATAAGCCAATGGAGTAGCTCGTCTCGTCTCATAGTATGCGATCCTATCTGTGCAGATTTCCCAGCAGCACCAATAAAAAGTAAAATACAAATAAGAGTTATGGCATTCAATCTCATATTGCAAGAAATCCAAGAATTTCTGGGGGCACTAGCACGAGCAAAAATGGTTGAAAAGTCTACTGTTTGAAAGAGAGTAAAACGACCCGAAATCCCAGGAGCTAATCCAAAATCACCTACTCGATTGACAGGCATAGCTTTTGTAGCTGCTTTATCTGCCTGAAGTCGTGTAAACCAGAAATGAATTAACAAATATGAAGCAAGACCTACTCCCTCCCATCCTCCTCCTCCTCCTACAGACACACACACGCACAAAGAAAATGGAAAAAAAAAAAGAAAAAGAGTCATTTTTAAGTGCCTTCTCAGGAGAGGAGAGGAAACTGGCTGCTCTGCTCCAATTAAAGTCCAGATACATAGAAATCATTGCTTTGTAATTATTAGCAATCTAATGTAAATTTCAGGATGAATGAGTTTCAGAGGAACCTTGAAACACCCTCTGTCACGAGAAAAGGACTTTATTTCTAAGGCCCAACTCTAAACCAACAACTTGAATGAATAACATTTGTACATCATGGTTGCCTTCTGAAGACTAATTCCATAACTAGTTTATACAGTGTTCAGCATCCCAATAATTAACCAACCATATTTTGTGTCACCACTCCTCCAAAGGTCTCGTATAATCATTCTTCCCAGGCCCTTGTCCAGAACAGTTTATTCCCTGAGGACAATGCTTTGGTTTCCCAATCTTTCAATGTGCTTGTTTTATTTTTTTTCCAAGAAAGAAACCTCAATCTACTTGATCACGTTTCTGGACTTATAGACCAACCAAAGAAAATCACACATCTAACACAGGTACAGTAAGAAGAGGAAGACAAAAAATTTCTAAGAAGGCTGTTAGTTAGAATAAATTACCAACAACTGTTATAACTCAGAGCTTCACAACACTCCATCCCGTTATACAGTGTTAAAATCGAACTTTCATACAAAGAGCAAGATTGAAGCAGAAGAGAACAATCGCATCAGATTGTCATGCCACTTACAGGTCATTTATTCTTTGTGGATTCAGGTCCCATCAATGATTGATGGGAATAGTACAAGTCCACCACCACATAGGTAGGCTTAAAAAATTGAATGGACCTCCCAAGTGGCAATGACTTGGAGCTTGTCAAGCAATTTTAAATCTATAATTTAGCTTCACATGTTTGTTTAAATTGGAAAATAAATTTAATCTCAATCTTTTAAATCTTTTATAAGATCAAAGATAAATAATTTGAAAGCTTGAAACATGACGAACAACTCAAAATTGGAAAAAAAAAAAAATTAACAAAATTTCACTAAGTTATGAAAACTTTTACCCATAAATTACTTCATGTTATGGGCTAAGCTGGTTATAGCTATACTGCTGAAAGAAGATAGAAGGTATTCTTTTCTCTTTATTTTATTTTTTTGCCATAAGTTGGGGCCTTTAGAAGGACAGAGAATTCAAGAAGTTGTTAGGATTCTTCCAACTCAAGACAAAGGATTTTAAGTTTTTAACAATATTTTGATACTTGATTCCAATTGAGGCTATCTATGAGGATGCTGTTCAGTTGGTTTTCCATAGGATAGGCTATTTATTTTGAGGGAAGGGGACCATCATATAGAGACCAAACGGTTGTATACGACCCGCATTTTACCCAGAGGAATGCTCTTCCTAATTCTTGTATTGGTTTTGCTTCCATCTCACTTACAGTCTAATAGACATTCCACTGTTCAAATTCAAAGAGAGGGACAAAAAAATACGAAAAAAAAAAGAGGTTAAGGTCTTAATGTAATAGCAGTTTTATAAATTTTCTACACTAGAAAAACAAGGATAGGTGGGTCTTTTAGTGTTAAAGAAAAATTACATGTTGGGGCACTAGCCCACCTTTTCTACGTCAGTAAGTGCCCAAGACACTGACTAGATTAGCTATCATGGAGCAAACATCATGATTTGAATGACTAGTATCTTTCCAGAAAAGTTTTAGCTAATAAGGGAATTTCTATTCAACAACTTGAGTGGAAATTTTCGAAGTACTACTTATAGTAAATTTCAGCTTACTTGTATTACATTTTCTAAGTTCTAACTTCTAAATAATATTTTTTTTCTTCCAAAACTAGTGTTGAAACTGTTAACAATATTACTGTAAAGGAATCATTCCCATTCTCAAGATTAATAGATGGAGCTAATCCCTTTTGGGATTAGTGTCATCCAGCTGGCCTGCTGACTCACCTTCTTGTGGTGGAGTCATTGTCTTTTAATACTTTATCCCCTTATGTTTGATTGTAACCGGGACTCCACATTATCTTGTGAAGTGCCCTTCTACTTGTTAGAGTAGGACTGTACTTCTTTTATCCATTTAGTTATAGGATTCCTTGTCATGTTGACATGTGGAATCCTCCCTATTATATGAAGTCCTAGTTCTATCTCTCTACTACTTTCTTACATCTATAAATACTAATTACTAGGAGGAGAGGTTCATGATGTTCGACTCAGCCATTCCCAGATGAAATCGACACCTCTCTCCCATTCTCCATCTCTAGGTTTTCTCCTTCTCTTGGTTCTGGTTTATTGTTTGTTTTCTTTCACAGAAACTGAAGTCACAGACTCCCATCCTCTGACCTAATATAACTGTTGGACATGCTCATTATAGAAATACAATATCTCTACCTCACCGTTTCTATCTTAAAGTAATATTAGAAACAGCATAATCCTTCTTCCCAACAAATCTATGCACATTATGGAATCGGAATTCTAGATATCTAATCTTGACTTTAGAAAAGAAGCAGAAGCTTAAGAAGCTTTAGAAGCTGTGCCTGTGCTTTATCACTTACACACATTGTACACACTCAACAAAGATATGGAGCTTTTTAGGTATAAACATACAGTGATAGAGAAAAAAAAAATGTCAAGATACATTTATCTTTAAGAAAAGAGTATGCAAGATAAACTCTCATAATAAGCATGATCACTAAATCAAGGAAATCAGTTGCAAAGTTGACAGCAGAGGTATGGTCATAATGATAACGACCTGTTCTTCCTTGAGAATCTTTAGAATCAATAGAAACATCTGCAGATGCTAGGCTTACGACATCATCAATATCATCATATCTAGCAGCCTGTTAATGAAAAAAAAAAGTCAATGAAGTATATGAAAATTTTACAGATAAGTAATTTTAATGAGAGCATAAAGCCATGGTTAAATAATCTTTAGATAGAGATTGGATTGTACAGTACAATAACAAATACAGAAAGGCACAATGACGATGACAGTAGCAAGATAGATAAACAAGTTTAGGGTACGTTCCCTTCTACTAACAAGCAACAGCAGGATTTAGCAGAATCACCATTACACTACCTCAAAATGCTAAGGTCTCTTCCAATACACCAAGGGATTTAAAAATAAAAAAAATAAAAAAAAAATAAAAAAAAAATAAAAAACCTTTAAATAAAATCTCAGATCTCACTAACTGGTTATTCAAGGACTCCCTCCTATCCTCCCTACTTTCTAAATTCCCAACTGCTGAAGTTTGGGCCCAGGGTGCTCCCTCTAAAATACTGTTTTTTAAATACTAAACCACATGGGAAAAAATCCTCATTGTTGAAGACATGTTAACCAAGGGTTGGCTCTTATTGAATGCTTCCCATAATGCATAAGCACTGCAGAGAACACCCCCTTCTTTTATCAAAAAATATACGCAGGGTGACACCCACTGGAATTGGTATACTTTGTAAGGAATTTGCATTCAAGTGCTTCAAATGCTAGGCAAGCCAGATACTGGAGGTTAGTTCAGCTGCTGTAACATGTTCCTCTGACTGAAAGGAAAACAGTGTACCTTTGAGGAAGCATGCTCAATAAGTGGAAGACAATCAGTGTAATCTCATTATTTATAGCAAATGCTGAGACAACAGAAACTTGAAGGTAATTTTCTCTCTCCCCTATAGATGGCCTTCGGCCATTCATGAGACCTCCAAAGGGACAATATCATTATATTTTGAAGAATAAGAGCCTTTAACAAATAATGTTTTCTGAATTCAGTGTCTCCACATTTATTTGGGTAACTATTTGTCCATAGCAAACAGAAGATATAGCAAGCGATAAGATAACTAGCCAAGAAACCCCCAAATGCAGTTTATTGTCACACCAAGAAGCAGCTGTTCTCAGTAAACCAGAACAACTTAAAAGAATTCCAAAATCCACACCAACTGTATGTAAATATTCCTCACAACAAAAACAAAGCCAAAACGAGCTTCACTGCATAAACAATTTAGAATTTAGAATTCAAGAATCTTTATGCACCATTTGCAATCGAGGCAGATTCAAACAACTCTGTGGTGAAACAGTACACGCTATGGGAATCTCCTACAAATTACCAATTACCCGTACCATAAAATTGAACAGAATACCTCTTTGTAGTTCGATATATCACAATTTCTCCAGTTATATATACTGTTCAGCTTGAACCCATATACTCTGCTGACTATCAAGATCAACAAAGGCCACTGCAACTACAACAACCCAAAAACAGGCCTTTATGTGTAATTGTACCTCAAGCAATGCTTCCACGTTATCAGGCGTGATCACTTCGTTTTCTGATTGGTGCAAGGTGTTGGCTTCGTCCGTTCCCATGAGCTCTAATTCAAGAGAGGAGCGAGCGCGAAGTATGCTTTGGTTTGCAATGTGCAGAGTTGCAGGAAGTACACCTTGGATCGGCTTATATCAATGCTTTCAAACTCAAACCGGAGGTCGGACCGTTTTGGCCTGATGAGCGAACGGTCGATGATCCGGCCCTCTTATTTAGAGTCTGTTAAAACGGTTGAGAGAGTAAGAACGAGCAGAAGCTATGAGCGAACAGCTCTGTCTAGCCTTACTGAGAGATTGCAGAACCCTGAACGGCCTCAAGCAGATTCACGCCTTTGTTTCTAAAACTGGACTAGAAAGGGACCCTTTAATCGTTGGGAAGCTTCTTCTCCTCTCTTCTGTCTCCATCGCTAATGCTCTCGATTATGCTCGCCGTCTCCTCCTCCACATCCCCTCACCAGATGTTTTCATGTACAACACCTTTATCAGAGGACTTTCTGAATCCGAAACCCCTCATCGTTCCCTCCTTACATACATCGATATGTGTCAGAGAACGACACCGACCCCCGACAGCTTCACCTTCGCTTTCATTCTTAAAGCCACTGCGAATTACAAGTCCCTTACCGCCGGAGTTCAACTCCATTGTCAATCTTTAATCCATGGCCTTGATACCCACCTCTTCGTTCGGACGACCCTCATCAGTATGTACGCAGAATGTGGGTGCATTGTATCAGCGAGGAAGGCGTTCGATGAATTGCCTCAACCAAATATCGTTGCTTGGAATGCGATTTTTACTGCTTGTTTTAGGTGCTCTGACATAAAGGGTGCAGAGATTACCTTTAAGCAGATGCCTTTCCAGAATTTGACGTCATGGAATATCATGCTTGCTGGGTACATGAAAGCGGGCGAACTGGAGCTCGCGAGAAGAACGTTTGCCGACATGCCTGTAAAAGATTCAGTCTCTTGGAGCACCATGATTGTTGGGCTTGCTCATAATGGTTGTCTAGATGAGGCTTTTGGGTCTTTCAGAGAACTGCAGAGATTGGGGATGAGGCCAAATGAGGTGAGCATGACAGGGGTCCTCTCTGCATGTGCACAGGCTGGTGCTTTTGAGTTTGGGAAGATTTTGCATGGGTACATAGAGAAGGTAGGTTATAATTGGATTGTTTCGGTGAGTAATGCGCTCATAGATACATATGGAAAATGTGGGAATGTAAACATGGCTCGTTTAGTATTTGATCGAATGTTTGAGAAGAGTATCGTTTCATGGACTTCAATGATGGCGGGGTTTGCAATGCATGGTTATGGTGAGGAAGCAATACAACTCTTCCATAAGATGGAGGAGTCAGGAATCAAGCCTGATGGGATTTCTTTCATTTCAATCTTGTACGCGTGTAGTCATGCTGGATTGATTGAAGAAGGATGTAGGTATTTCAACAAAATGGAGACATATGGAATAGAAAGATCCATAGAACATTATGGCTGCATGGTTGACCTATATGGTCGAGCTGGTCTTCTTCATGAGGCTACCGAATTTATACTTGGAATGCCAATCAAGCCTACAGCTGTTATTTGGCGAACCCTTCTAGGGGCATGCAGTATCCATGGGAACGTCAGATTGGCAGAGACAGTGAAGGAGAGACTCTCTGAACTTGACCCTGACCATTCTGGTGATCATGTTCTTTTGTCAAACATTTATGCTGTTGCAGGGAAATGGAAGGATGTCATCACGGTAAGAAGGTCAATGGCTGATTGTAAGATTAAGAAGACACCTGGATGGAGCATGATTGAGGTTGACAAGGTTATGTACAGTTTCATGGTGGGTGAAGGACTGAGTGGGGTTACAGAGGAGGCTTATGAGAAGGTTGGGGAGATAATGCTGAGACTCAAGGTTGAAGGAGGTTACATCCCGGAGGTTGGGGGTGTTCTGCATGATATAGAAGATGAAGAAAAAGAAGATGCAGTTTCCAGGCATAGTGAGAAACTTGCTGTCGCTTTTGGGATTTCAAGACTGTGTCAGGAAAACGTCATTAGAATCGTGAAGAATTTGAGGGTATGCAAGGACTGCCATATTGTGATGAAGCTAATATCAAAAGTGTACAGAAGGGAAATTGTCGTGAGGGACCGAAGTCGGTTTCATTCTTTCAGAGATGGCACCTGTTCATGCAGAGATTACTGGTGATGACATTGTTTTCCTATTTTTGCCTCCTTTAACTGTTATTTGACATACAAAGACAAAACAAATTTCAGATGTCAGCTCCTAAATCACAATGACAAGCAAGGACGAGGATGGACTAGACAGAAAATATTGAAGAGGTGTGATGTGTAGTATGTTAATGGGCTTTCCAAACAGTGTGATGGTTTGGATTGCAACCATAATCTGATTTGGTTCATTGTTCTTTGAGTACTCAAAAGGTACAACAAATTAGCAAAGACTCAGTTATCTTGTCTTCCAGAATTTTGGCAACAGAGATGTGATGATGGAACTCTATATTGGACTGGCTACCAACTCACATCTCAATGGCTATGGCACTCCATCTGATCATTTGACCATGCTATGGTTTCTGTTGGTCCTTACTCCAGTTCATGGCTTGACCTTGGATAACAGTTCTTGGTGTTGTCGAGAATATTGTAAATAGCGCTATAGTGCTGTCGTTAGGGGTAGTTTGGTCTAAGGTTTTAATTATTGTTTTGTTTTGTTTTGTTTTTCTCTTAGTAGTATGAAGGTATGATTGTAATCTCTTCTTTACTTCACTATAAATATATGTGGGAGTGAGGAGAATAATTGAATTCTCTCTCGTTCTATTCTTTTCTCTTCTCATCATGGTATCAGAGCCGTGAAAGCTCTCTTCTTTTTTCTTTCTTTCTTCTCATCTCTTCTAAAACTCGCCACCAGACTCAGACAAAATTCTGCCGACAGACTTAGAACCACAGCCTGCCGCCAGAAACCTTGCCATAACCTTACCGTAACCTATTTTCTCCTCAACCCTTCCTGCTGTAACCTTTAAAACCTCCATACACTCTGCCGTAATCCCTAAACCTACGACCCACACCTACCCCAGAATTGTCGCTAGCTTCCTTCTCCCTGAAACATTACCGCCAGCTTCAGTAATCCCTGCTAGCACTATCTCCTGCTCCTAAAACCTATTGCAATTACCTGATTACCGCCGTCCTTGAATAAATCCTATTACCCCAGTTCATTATACAAATTACCTCAAGTCTTGTTCTGGTTTGTTTTATCATCAGATTTGGTAAGGGGATGAACTACATCAACTTTTATCTTTTTTTTCCCCTCTTTTGCCGTGTATCTAATATTGAAGGGACTGTTTGAAGAGATTATCAAGATAGCCAATCTCGATTCTTCCATGATAATTTGAAGAAGTGAAGATTGAAAACTGTTCATAGGTATTTCTCTTTCCCATAAGCTGATACACGGCATCTTTTTTTCAAGTATTTCTCATGGCTGCCTTATCAGAGGATACAGAGGTTCTTTCTCCTAATAATGAGAACCCCAAGTTTGAGTTCTCTGCAATATCCCTCAATCCCGTCAAGCTAGATGGGGCCAACTATCTCATGTGGGCTAAAACTTCACACATGACTATCTTTGCAAGAGGTTTGTTGTGCCAAATCACAGATAAGAAAAAGGCACTAGAACCCACTGATCGTCTTTATGACAAATGGGTGGCAGAAAATTCAATGGTCATGGCTTATCTGATTGGTTCTATGGAACCGAAAATTGGGAGGGGATATGTTTTGTTACCCAATGCTTCCGAAATTTGGCATGCAGCCAAGGAGACCTAATCATAGGTGGGAAATTATTCCCTCATTTATGATCTACATGTGTAGATAAATGCAACTAAACAAAGGACATCTCTGTGTCACAATACTACCCTCAACTCCGTAGTCCGTGGCAAGAGTTGGATTATTATGATACTTTCTGTGCTGCCTGCTCTACTGATGCTACTGCAATGAAGAATGCCAAGGACAAATTATGAGTGTACAACTTCTTAGCTGGACTTAATGTGGAATTTGATCATATAAGGGCTCAAATCCTTAGTAGAGAACCTTTCCCATTACTTGAACAGTCATATGCCTTGGTTCAATCAGAAGATATGCGTCGTACCTCCATGATGCCTCCCCTACCAGTAGAACAGTCAGCCCTTTAGACATCTCAACATATTAGCCCTACTGTTCCCAAAGCAGTTCGATGTGATTACTGTGGGAAAGAATGACATATTAAGGATACATGCTGGAAATTACATGGGAAACTAGTAGATTTTGAGACTAGGAGGCGTGAGAAAGGGCCAACCAAAGCCGCCAAGAATTTTCGGTTACCACAGGCCCATCAGAGTGAGACTTATCCTCCTCCTGGGACTCTATCCACATTATCTGCAGATGAACTTCAGGCTCTCAGAAACCTACTAAGGCCATCCGCTGCAGCCACTACTATTCCTTCATCGTTAACTGCCACTCCAGGTTCTTACTTTGTCCAATCAGGTACGTCTCATGTTGGTCATTGTGCATCTTCTGTCTTTAGCCTATGAGTTATGGACACTAGCGCAACTGACCACATGACTGGTAGGGGAAATTTATTTATTTTTCTATACACTCCCTCTTTTAGGACTGATACAGTCCGAGTAGCTGATGGGTCTCTCTCTCCTATATCAGGAAAGGGCTCCATCCGCTGCTCTCCTTCTCTTACTTTACAGTCAGTTCTTTATGTCCCTAAATTTTCTACGAAGTTGCTTTCTATTAGTAGTCTTACTAAATCTTTTAATTGTAAAGTAACTTTCTTTCCTTCTTCGTGTGTAATTCAGGATCTGGAGAACGGGATGACGATTGGACATGGACGGGTGCATAATGGTCTCTACTTGCTTGATGATGGTCCTTCAGCATCCATACCATCACCTTTGCCTACCACACATCATCTCTATTCAGTTGTAAGCACCCTCAAACAGTGGCATCGCCATCAGGATCATCCGTCACCAGTTATTTTATCCCATTTATTTCCTTCACTTTCCAAGCATTGTAATAAACACGAGTTATTATGCGAAGCTTGTATTCTTGCTAACCAGGCTCGAACAACTTATTTACCTTCAATTAATAGAAACAACAATATGCTTGATTTGGTTCATTCTGACATTTGGGGACCTGTCCGAAAAAATTCTATATCTAGACATCCTTGGTTTGTCACTTTTATTGACTGTTACACTAGGGCCCCGTTTGATAAAACTTCTGCTTCTGGATTCTGGATTCTGGTTCAAATTTGGATTCTACTCCAAGCTACTCCAAGATTATTTTGGAGTAGAAACCTGTTTGATAACGCAATCAGAACGGATTCTAGAGCCTATTTGGAACAAAAGCATGTTTGATAAAACACCGATCGGAACCGTTTCGAGCTAAAATGGAATAGAATCTGTTTGATAAAAAAAATATTCTGGAGTAAAAATTAAAATGAATTAAAAATAACAAAAACTATCCCTCTCTTTTTTTTCAATACATATTTTGAAATATAACTAAAATAGCATGGATGATATATAACATTACATTCTAACAATCCCTCTCAGTCTATCGAGATTTTTTTTTTTTCGGGATGTGGAAAGGTAAACCATTATCCCTAGCCAATTGGTTGGCAATCCCTATCCTAATTGCATTCATCTCTGGGTCTGTACCACTCAAATTACTAGGTGCATGTATCACAGGATCAGTTCCTATCTGAATATTTTCCTCCTCTTGATCCTCATCCAAGGCATTATATGCATTTAGCCTGTTGAATTCTTTGTCTGCAAGTTGCTCATCTTTAATATAATTGTGGAGAGCATAGCATGCTATGACAATGAAACCCTGGATTTTGAGTAGATAGGATGGCATTGATTTCAAAATGCTGAACCGAGCCTTTAACACTCCAAATGATCGTTCAATCACATTCCGTAAAGAAGAATGTCTGTGATTGAACAATTCTTTAGCAGATCTAGGTTCTCGTCCAGCTCCCTTGTAATCACGTAGATGATATCGATTTCCTTTGAATGGTGTGAGGTACCCACGTTGATTCGAATATCCTGAATCTACAACATAATATTTGTCTATATCATTGTAAACAAAAATAAATTAATATATAAACAACTTAAGTAAATAAATAAAACAATTTGAGTATCAAAACACATAACCTGGGGGTGGATGTGGAAAAGACACTTGGCGACGAGCATCTGCTAATATGCGGCAATCATTAGCACTACCCTCCCATCCGACATATACGTAACTAAACTTCATGTCAAATGAGCATATACACATCACATTCTGTGATAGTGTTTGCTTCCTATTTCTATAGGAAACTTGCATATTCTTGGTACGAAGCGTCCACATGTGTGCCATCAATGGCCCCAACGCAATCCTAATAAGATGGGTAGAGATACAACTGAATAATGCACAAAATATATCAATAAAAATATGAGCACAATTGGTAGTAGAAAAATTACCTTGAAGTAAGGATGATGTCTTGGATTGTTTCGTACTTGTGATTGTTCCACGTTCATATTAGGTGGCCGAATATTTTCCTTTGATAAGTTCATAAATGCCTTTAACACAATCTTGAAAAATCTACTCACTGTCTCCCCCGAGTGTTGGAATCTTTCAGCGTGTTTCCTAATGCCACATCTCCCTTGCAACGCTTGGATGAACATGGCCAATTGTTCATCAACTTTTAGGTAACGACTATCTTGTAGCCAACCTCTTTGTTTCATGAGATTACACAGATTAATGAATACATGCCGTTCCATACGAAACTCATCATAGATTCTTTCACTACTACCAACTAATACTGCGCTACCCATCTCGAACCTGTCATGAATGAATCTCTACAAGGTTCTCTGATGTGTAAAGACATCTCTAATTCATGCATTGTTATCAACTCCAACATGCTCCAATCCATTTCTTCGTAACATCTCATAACTTCATTACTAATCATTCCATTCATGTTTAATACTGCATAATAAAAAATAAAAAATAAAAAGACATATAACAGATACATAACTACCATTACATATTAAACCACATCAAACTATTGCACTATATGAAAAAGCATTCCATAAAATTTAAACAAACCATAATATGTTTACATAACCCATTATATCAAACTTGAAGTCAATTAAAAATTTAATCAAACCATAAGAAGTTTCCATAATCCATTGTATCAAACTTGGAGTTAACAAAAACTTAAACAAACCGTCCTATCAAACCATGGTACTCAAATTAAATAAACCATTGTATCAAATGTAAACAACTTTTAAATGGAACCACGGTTGATATCATGGAAGTGATTCTATCGCCCACAATTTCTTATCATCATCTAAGCTCATGAACAGCTCTCTCCAATCCGCATTATTCGTCATATGATTCATAACTTTGACATATAACTCCTTACTAAGATCCGAATTTAGTTCAAAACTATCACACATTGGCTAATTGAATACCCCGCTGAGCTCACGGAATTGGGAGAAGGAGTAGGTGTAGTGTTGGTAATCATTGATGAAGTGAACAATTCCAACCTAGCTTTGGAATGTTCCAACATTGTGTTCATAATACCAGCTATGTCCAATGCTTTCTTCCTCTTTTCCTAATGGCTGATGGAGTCCGATCTAGCCTCGTGAGCTCCCAGGGGTTACGTTGCACATTGGCTCCATTAGTGACACCAATAGTAGGTTGTTCGGGAGGCGAGCTCTTGAGGCACCTCGTGTCCAAGTTATCACCATCACTTTCTCCAAAGACAATGTTATCATCGTTGTTGGAACAGCAAACGCACCCGTTGCATAGGAATCAGCAAATATCACTTCAAGAGATTTCCCGGGGTAACCCATTTTTCCTATATTTTGCCCAACCGGGGTTTTCCTGAAACCAAAATGACAACGTTTAAGAAAAACTTTGATTGAAAATAAAAGGAACTGCTTCTAATAATCTATGGAGATGTGTTTACTGGATGAATCTGTCCCAAATATCCGGGTCGGATGTTTCAGCTCGTTTGGTTGAGTCATCCCATCCGAACCCCAGGGTATTCAACAGTCTTGGAAACTGCTGAATTCAGACCTCAACTTGTTCATTTTATTCCTCAATTGCTTCATTGTAAACGGACGACTTAGTAGTTCTTCCATCTTTGTCTTGATATTTGTCCACCCCTCTTTATTAAAGGTGCACGTAGTTTTATTTCCTTTTAGAACCTCTTCGACTAAGATGTCCACGTACGTATCTAGTTCCACTCTATTCCATTTAACAGAATCTATGGTTGTTCTTGATGAAGTTGCCATTACTAGTTGGTAATCACTGTAAACAAATCAAATGGAAGTAGAATGCAAAGAAATAATGTTCATCATCTCTCTTTGACCAAGAAAGACAAATAAAAGTGAATGTCAATTTGCAAAATTAATTTTACATGCCAAGTAATGAAAATCAGCTTCAACAAAAATTTTTTTTATTTTTTTTTATTTTAATGAAAGGGGGTTGTTTTGATGGGGGAGTATTTCAATACTCCAGGTATATCAATTGTTTTGAAATGTGTTGTATCGTGCATGGTATGAGGACTGACATTATTTGATCAGGCTCCCATGAAAACAACAGTTCACCTGCCTAACAGAAAATCTAGCCCAAATAAATAGTGATCAGAAAAACATCACAAATCATCCTCCAAATTTATCATTATTCCCAACAATGAAATCCAATATCATTAGGTTACACATAGCAGGAAAGAAGCACCAAAAAAAAAAAAAAAAAAAAAAAAAAAAAATGAAAGCAAAAATCAAATCGAAAAAGTAACACAGAACAAAGCTAGCCCACTCATTCTTAATTCCATCAGTTATTCTTGTGTGTCCCTTCCCGTTCCTCCTTGCCAAAGAAAGTTTCTTCCTCTATTATGATTCTTTTCATACCTCATCTTCTTGATTCCATCCCTTATTCTTGTGTTTCTGTAATTTTCTTCTTTCCTGTTGGGTTATTTCATATATATATATATATATATATGGAAACCCAAAGAAATCGATAGAACTCCTTTGGTTGCCCATCCGTTTGGCTGAAACTTTGGGTGTTGCTATCTTACCCTAGGGCAACCCTGACCCTAGAATCTTACATCCTAAAACCATCTCTGCTGTGAAAAATAATTCAGAAATCAAATCTGGTCTTATTCCTACCGCCAGATCTGTTTTCAGGTTTTTTTTTTTTTTTTTTTTTAATTCTTGCTGTCCTATTCTGCTTTCGGTTGGATTCAAGAAGGTCGGAGGTTTGATGGTTCCTTCTGAAACCACAGATCTGTACCTCAAAGAAACCAAACCCCAAAGAGCCTCGAGTTCCCTTCCGGTGATAATAGTGTAACCACTTAGCAAGGCTTCAACTCTTTCATCAATGTGGAGATCCTCTAAAGGCTCCGAAGGACTTGCCATGTCATGTAGGTGGGACATGGGCTGTAGTGAAGAGGCAGGCAGTTCCTCTCCCTGCTGATCAGGATTGCCCGAAGACGAACATCCGCCAATCGCGATCTGTTTTTTTTTTTTTTTTTTAATTCTTGCTGTCCTATTCTGCTTTCGGTTGGATTCAAG
Source organism: Protea cynaroides (assembly GCA_028583415.1). Lineage (NCBI taxonomy): Eukaryota > Viridiplantae > Streptophyta > Magnoliopsida > Proteales > Proteaceae > Protea > Protea cynaroides. The sequence continues at coordinate 58,088,102 of CM053266.1, read as the reverse complement.
AAGGTCGGAGGTTTGATGGTTCCTTCTGAAACCACAGATTGATTAGGATTCAAAAGGGCTTTGATGCTTTCGGTTGGATTCAAGAAGACCGTTTATTGAAATCACAAGAAACCCTAAACTCTCTACTCTGTTGAGGAAGAAAAAACAGGGGAAGAAGAAGGTTGAGAGATTAATGACCATGGTTTCATTACTTGCAAACCTCTTCATTCCCATGAGAAACCCTATCTCACGGCCCTTATTTTTCTCTGTCTTTCTCACCACAGCTGAGGTAAGTTTCACTATTTTCACCCCAACTAAACTCTAAGAAAACATACTTGGGGATGAAGGGAAGAGAGAAGAGACGGATGAAGGTGAAGAGGGAGAGAGATCAATATCTCAAAGAAACCCTAGATTCACTAAACCCAAACTCAAAGAAATCAATGAAGGGGAAGAGAGAAGAGAGGGATGAAGGTGAAGAGGGAGAGAGATCTGTACCTCAAAGAAACCATACTTGGAGGAGAAGATTGCAGTCGCCCTTGGGAGGAAGTTCGCAAGGCTTTGGGAGGACGAGCTTTGCGGTCGAAGCTTGCAGTGGCCTTGGGTGGAAGTTCGCATGGGTTTGGGAGGAAGAAACTTGCGTCATTGTTGGCGGGAAGCTCACAATGTCGCGATCATGGGAGGAAGCCGTTGGGAGGATGAGATTGAGTTTTATCGGAATCCAGTTTAATTGTTGGGAGTCAAGTTGGAGTTTTATTGGGAATCCAGTTTATTGCGTGAGAGACCCAATGACTCCCAACGACTCTTTCTTTCTCCCAAAACAAGTTGGAGCAAGTATCTATGACTCCAAAATTTTGGATTCTGGAGTCATTTTGAATCCGGTTCACTCTGTGGGAGTTGGAATCCAACCGGGTTATCAAACGCGTTTCTACTCTAAAATGGCTCCCTGGGAGCCAGAATCCCCAGAATCCAGAAGTAGAAGTTTTATCAAACGCCCCCTAGGACTACTTGGGTCTACCTTATGCATCACAAAAGTGAAGTGTTTGAGTGTTTTTGTTGATTCCACAAAATGGTCCAAACACAATTTTGGACACTAATAAAGGTCCTTAGAAGTGACAATGGATAGGAATATCTTGAAGGAAATTTTTAGCACTACCTCTCTGATCATGGGATCCTGCACCAAACCAGTTGTGTCGATACACCAGCTCAGAATGGGGTTGCCGAGAGAAAGAATCGTCATCTCATTGAAATGGTTCGAGCCCTTACGTTTGAGAGTCATGTTTCCGCATAATTTTGGAGTGATGCGGTTCTTACGGCAACCACCCTCATCAATCAACTTTCCTCGAGAGTTCTCAACAACAAAGCTCCTTTGGATCTCTGACTTGGTAACACATCCTTTCCTCTACCACCAAAATTTTTTGGTTGTATGTGTTATGCTCGCAACCACCATTCCCCTGCTAAGCTTGATCCAAGAGGGGTCCATTGCATTTTTATTGGCTATCCTGCTACACAAAAGGGGTATAAATGCTACCTTCCAGCATCCCGTCGCACCTTTGTTACCAAGGATGTGATCTTTAATGAAGACCTGATGTACTACTTGTCATACCTTCAAGGGGAGAAGAGTAATGAAGATGTGCCTTTGTTTATATCTCCTGAGACAGATGACATCCAAGTCAGATGCATAGTGGATCCAGAGATACCGCCACTTCTTGCTACAGAGTTACAGTCGTCTATTGAGTCACCTGAGATACCACCACCTGAGATACCTCCACATACACCTACTGCTGCACCTACACCTGTGTCCGCTGCTAGTCCTAAGCCTCTGCAAGTCTATAGCCATGCCAGAAGCAAGCAAGGAAGGACCACTACCATCAATGCAACATCACATGTCCCTTCGCCAACCCAGGATCTAGAGACTGAGCAACCTTTTGGCAAAGAAATTTCTCTCTCTGATTCTGATCTACCTATTGCCATTCGCAAAGGCACTAGGGCATGTACCCTTCACCCCATCTCTAATTTTGTGTCATACAATTCTTTATCTCCCTCCTTCCATGCATTTGTATCTTCTCTATGTCTGTTCCCCATAAATGGTAGGATGCAATTTTAGATGAACAATGGAAAACTGCAATGATGGAAGAAATGAGAGCCTTGAAGAAAAATAATACGTGGGATCTTGTATCACTCCCATTAGATAAGAAACTAGTAGGGTGCAAATGGGTATTTACAATAAAGCAGAATAGTAATGGCTCAATGGACTGATATAAAGCTAGACTTGTTACCCGTGGATTTACTTAGACATATGGTATTGATTACCAGGAAACCTTTGCACCAGTGGCTAAGATGACAACAGTTCAGGTGCTCTTAGCATGTGTTGTACACTACAAGTGGGACCTGCAACAACTTGATATAAAGAATGTCTTCCTTCATGGGAAACTCAATGAAGAAGTTTAAATGGAATGTCCACTTGGGTTTACAGATGCAAAAACCAATGGGAAGGTATGAAAGCTAAAACACTCCCTTTATGGACTCAAACAGTCCCCTAGAGGTGGTTTGGTAGACTTCATAAAGCCATGAAAAGCCATGATAGTTTTTGGTTATGCACAAAGCAATGCTGACCATACATTGTTTACCAAGCATTCATCTGAAAATTTTACTGCTCTTTTGGTATATGTGGATGACATTATTGTCACTGGAAATAGTGACGAGGAGATAGGGAAACTTAAGAAGTTTCTAGGAGAAGAGTTCGAGATTAAAGATCTTGGGAAACTGAGATATTTTCTTGGGATTGAAGTTGCCCGTTCTGCTAAGGGCATATTTCTTTCTCAAAATACACCCTTGATCTTTTATCAGAGACAGGCCTACTAGGTTGCAGACCATGTGCTACTCCACTAGATCCTACTATGAGGCTTAAGGAGAAAGAAGGAACACCTATTGATAAAAGAAGATTCCAACGGCTGGTTGGAAGGCTTATTTACTTGTCACACACCAGACCAGACATAGCATTTGCAGTCAATTTAGTAAGCCAATTCATGCATGATCCTTATTCCACGCATATAAAGGTTGTATATAGGATTCTTCATTACCTAAAGTCAGCTCCTGGAAAAGGTATCTTACTCTCCTCACGTGCGGATTTTAGAGTGGAAGCTTATACTGATGCTGATTGGGCAGGTAGTCCAGACCGAAAGTCTATTTTTGGTTATTGTTCTTTTGTGGGAGGTATGTTAGTTACTTGGCAAAGTAAAAAACAGAATGTAGTGGCCCGTTCCAGTGCAGAAGCAGAATTCAAAGCAATAGTTCAAGAAATATGTGAACTTTTATGGTTGAAAGGTTTACTTAGTGACTTAAAAGTAGAGTGTTCTCAACCTATGATTCTCTTGTGATAACAAGGCTGCCATCAGCATTGCCAATGATCTAGTTCAGCATGATAGGACAAAACATGTTGAAATCGATCGACATTTTATCAAAGAGAAACTCGAGAGTGGTCAGATTCAAATACCTTATGTCAGATTAGAGGATCAACTAGCTAATATTCTTACAAAAGGCTTACCTGTAAAGCCATTTCAAGCTATATTGTCCAAGCTGGGTATGCATGACATTTATACACCAACTTGAGGGGGAGTGTTGTCGAGAATATTGTAAACAGCGCTATAGTGCTATTGCGCTATAGTACTGTCGTTAGGGGTAGTTTGGTCTAAAGTTTTAATTATTGTTTTGTTTTGTTTTTCTCTCTTAGTAGTATAAGGGTATGATTGTAATATCCTCTTTACTTCATTATAAATATATGTTCATTATAAATATATGTGGGAGTGAAGAGAATAATTGAATTCTCTTTCTATTCTTTTCTCTTCTCATCACTTGGCTTTTCACATTTTGTCGACAAGAACTTGTCCTAGTTATTGCTAAATTAAAGGGATAAATAACGGCTTCTTAACCCTATGATTCACCCCCATAGTTGGCAATTTACTTCCCACTATCTTGGATCTTATCAATCCCAATTCCCAAATGCTTCAAAACGAATAAAAGAGGTGATCTCATGATAATTGAAGGTCTGTTCACGAGTATATTGGCTCTAATGCTAACATGCTGTGACCTTCGCTGGAAGATGGATTTTTTTTACCTAAAATGGATTCACCAGGTTTTATCAACTGCTGCCTTAAAACCTTCTCGTTCACTTGGGACTGCCTGAATCTACCGTGGGAAATGGATGTAACAAGTATAACTGCAACTGCATGAACTCTGTATCACCTGCAACTGCATGAACTCTGTATCAGTTGCAGATTTATATTGATTTGGATTGTAAGCATTGGTACGTAGAAGATTGTTTAAACTCATAGAATAAAAAAGCTATACTATCAGGCTTTCATTGTATTAGTACTGCCAGTGAGCTCTTGGTGTGTAAATGCTTATTACTCTCATCGTTTGGAATCTTGTCCACCTTCAGCCCGAGAAGCCAAGAAATTGTGGGGGGAGAGGGCAGAGGTTATGGGCCTCTCAAGCTGGAGGCCGTCATCAAGCGCCAAGCGAAGAGCGGATCTGATTGCTAAGGCCTCTCCAACCTTAGCAGAAATCGAAATGCAAAGTATCTGAGACAGCACGAATCGGAAACCCCAACTGATTGCAAAAATTTAAATTATCTTGGGGGGAAGACCAGGTATGCTTCTCTTGACGAGCTGGAGAGGAACCAAGATGCAAGAATGAATTCATTGTAAGCTCTTTCAGCTTTTGAGCCACTTCGAGATAGTGAACCAGTTATTGGAGCTGAAATAAAAATCATTCCTTGCTTTCCACAGAAACCAGCAAATAAAAGGAGGATAAGCCCAATGATTCCCGAGCAATTTTTTTTGACTCGCCAAAGAGATTGTCTCAGCTTTGCAAGCAACCATTGATTAACTTTGAAGTTCGAATTGTTTGAAACCATACAGGAGATACAGGAACCAAATTAAACCAAGTAGCCCGGCAAAAAGACAAAGGAAGAAGAATGTGGTCAATGATTTCAATCTCGAGAAGTGGGTAGAGATAACTAGGCCAAAACATGATTTGATAACTCATTTCATGATGAGATTTTTTTATATTAATAATAGTAATTTTATTTTGAAATGCAAAAATCTTACTTGAATTCCAATGTCTCATTCAATATTCCAATTGGGTGTTGACGAAGTACCAGAAGTGCTTATGTCATAGGACATTTCCAAATGTGTTTCGGTTTCTATTCTCATTAAGAAACACTTCTTATCCCTGTTTTCTTGCATAAGTGTTCCCCAAGAACAGAAATTAAAATAAATAAATAAATAAATAATTCACGAACAACCTAATTAGTTTATTTGAGCGTAAATAGACCTATAACTATTGATCTAACTTCTTTTATAAAATTTTCCAGTAAATGAATAAGTTTTTATTTACAAATAGAGTTTTTTTTTCCTTAACGGTTTAATTTTGGACTTGCCAGTACGAAACCAAAATTGACTAGAACTCAACCAAAATAGAACCGAACAGACCGACGAACACCCCTACACATTATTGAGATTGGAGGGGATTTTGGGCGTAGTCAAGGGCACGACAATTTGTAAACAAAGGCTGGCGTGGAGAGAAAACATTAAGAGGAGAGAGACAAACTAGGGGTGTCGAAAATCTAGGCCGCACCAATTAGATCTATTGGGCCTGACCTTAAAAGATCCTCGATGATGTATTAACTAATTGTTCACCGTGGGCGTCCCAGTGTACTAGGCTTCCATTACTGTAGGGTCTAGAGAGGGCAGAATATACACAACCTTACCCCTACAACGTGGAGAGCCTGTTTTCTTGTTTCAAACTCCTGACCACCAAGTTGTAATATGACAACCTTACCATCACCCCAAGTCTCGCCCTCAACTAATTGTTCACTCTAGTGACCAGAAAATCAGGATAGCCCAACTGAAAATTGATCAAATATTAAATTTGATAGAAGAAAAACTGATTAAGTTGCCCACAGCTCACCTGAGTGTCTACCCTCCTTCTATGACATTTGTCTCTACATTTTTTTTTCTCCACCTCATGTAGGACTTAGTGATGGTAGAGGTCCTACTAAAGGAGAAGTTTCCTTTGATATTGAGTCTCTAGCATTTTCTTTCTCCAATCGATGTGATTAAATTCTTTACAATGCGAACACTCTCTTCCATTGCTGTCTCCATGGACCATAGTTTCAATCCATATCAATCAAAAGCTAAGGTTAGACATGAGACAAGTCTATAAATAACGGTCATTGGATGTGGTTATCAACATATAATTTAGAAATTAGTGGTTTAATCATTCAAAATCAAACCAAATGGTATTGAATCCAATCATAAACCGATTGGTATAAACCTGAATACAATTTTTGTAGCTAGTTTGATATTAGCCCAATTATAGACCAGTAACCAATCAATTGATTATAAATAGATCAATGTCCAGCTTATGTGCAGTCATAATCCTAAGTCTTAAAGTGGTGGAAATCGATTAAGCTTGATTGTAAGAGATTGATAGAATAAAAATCATCTCCTATCAATCATTCATGATCGCACGACTGACCTTCACGGGATGAGGCGATCACGCTTCTCCAACCACGGGAGACGATTTGGATGACAACCCCTATAGATAGAAAACATGCCTGGAGATTCTTTTTCCATCATTATAATTGGCTAGTTGAAAGATCGGTAATCATAACTCCTAATGACTCCCCAGTACCGAACTGACCTCACAAAATTGGCACAAGAGGTATTCATCCTTCATTTTCAACTCCTAAATTTTCTCATTGCAGAGGAAATCTCATAATGGAATACAACCTTTGTTTCATATATGGCAGCCCTTTTCACAGTTTTTGGCTATTTTGTAATCATTCTTGTTAGGGATTCATGTCGAATTTGGTATCAGTTGTTCAAAGTGTTTGAATGACTTATAGCTACAAACCCATTTTCTTATGTGAAACAAGTGAAACGCCAGATTATGGATAATGGATGATGCACTGCACCCAATCTCCATCTGTTATAGCTTTTTATCTCTCTCTAGTTTTGATGTTGTTGGCATTACTGTTTCTAATATTTATGGTATACCTCTTTTTACTTCTATAATTCATGGTTTTTCTACCAAAAAAAAAAAAAAAAATTTATTTTTGACTTGCAATTTTGTTGATTTTTATGATTTGTCAGAAAAAACTGGATCCTTTAATTGGTGGGCAGCAACAGATGCAATGGTTGACCATAATTTTAAGCAGGCGGATGAAAAATAATCCCTGCCTCATTGGAGAACCTGGAGTTGGGAAGACGGCAATAGTTGAGGGGCTAGCCCAGCTTATTGTCATTGGTGATGTCCCAGAACCATTAAAGAGAAAAAAGGTAAAATCATTTCAAATTTAAGGACCAACTCAACTGTTGTGAAGATACTTTAACTTTACAATGTGTTTTCCTCTTAATCTAAATAAACCTTACCAATATGGTCTCTGCACTAGTTAAATTGACTGTTGATAGCACTTGTGGAAACCTAAGTTTAAGTTTCTTTAGCTAGATAGTAGGAAAGCAGTTCTGTGGTTAAATTGCTAGAGCACTTTAGTAATTTTGGGCCTGTAACTAATCTAGTCATCACCCAGAAAGCGGATTGTTGGAATTCATTAACAAGGGTACTTGAAGTGTGATGTGGGGCTCTCCAATCAACTTGATGTGGTAGATTTCTGCAATATTGGTTTTAGAGAAGGGTAAATAAATTGTTCTTGCCATGTTATTCTGGTGATTTCCCTGGATATGGGACGCCTCATGGCTGGAACCATATTACATGGGCAGTTTGAGCAAAGGTTAAACTGAGCTGATGAATGAAGTCAAACAAAGCAATGGTGATATAATACTCTTTATTGATGAGGTGCATATGCTAATGCTAACAAAAGCTGCAAACATCTTGAAAACCGCCTTTTCTCGAGGAGAACTCCAGGTATTTAGTTGGTCTTTAGTGTTAGATTTATGTGGACTTAATTAATTATCTAAACTAGTAAATTCAGTGGGAATCTGATTGACACGGTATAACCGGTTTGATTTGATTCGTCGGTATGAGATAGGTTTGGTAATCCTAATTCTATTGTGGGAAGAGTTTTAGGGTTTCATCTGTATTCTATAAATACAGGGTTAAAGTCCCCACATCCACGGTTAATCAGTTCTCTGCACCCATTAGCAAGAGACGTCAGGATATCCTCTGGAGGCTGAGGAAGACTGTAGCCGAGGGATTTCGATCAAAGCTTGGAGCGTCGTGGAGCGTATGAAAATTAATCTCTTCACAAACAGGTATGTCTTTATATTAATTGTTTATGGCTTCTCTATTGTGTTCTAGGGTTACTGTATGGGATTGGAATGGGTTTCATTGAAACCCTAAATCAATAATTTTCTAACAGTTGGTATCAGAGCCAACCATACAGACCTAGAATCGATGGAGATCGATTATAAAGACTGATGATTAATGGTTAAATTGAAAGAGAAAATTTTTCTCAAGTTTTGGATCGAATCTCGATCAGATCTATCGAAGTTTTCTATAGACGAAAAAAAATTTCGACCGACAAAATAAGTCAAGCTATATTCCGTTGGAAAGGTCTTGAAGAGACGGAGCCGACGATATAAAAATCGCCGGCGTCGGCAGCCGGACGCGCCTGCAATCGCCGGCGGAATCCGCGAGTGAGATCCACTCGCAGTGGGAGAAAAAAAAAAAGAAAAAAAAATCTGACGGCGCCGAGTATAGCCGGGTCGACTCGGCGCTGAATCGCTAACCCTAACGGGTTAGCTGGTGACTCGGGCCGAGTCCACCCAGCCCAGATCGGCTCTGCCAGAGCTGGCCCAGCCCGGCCAGTCAGACCCAGCCCGGGTCTGTCCAGCCAGTGCAGTCCGACCCGAAGCAGAATGCCCAACCCGAAACCCGACCCGATACCCGATTTATGTTACCCGATAAATTGACCCGAAAACCGTTTTATGACCCAATGGTTTGACCCAAAAACCCGGGCTTTGATCCGATTATCCGAGAAAATGAAACGGGTTGAACCGGTGTTTGGCTCGGCGAACCAACTCTCTGGTTCAACCCTGCCAGAGCAAATCGGTTCGGTTTGAAGGAATTTAAAAAAAAAAAAAAGGGTTGAGAATTAAAAGGGATATTCTGTTCGGTTTTTGAGAGAACCAAACCGATTTTGGTCAGACCGAACCGAACCAAACCGACCTAGACAGAATTTTCCTATAAGGGTCTGTTTGGCTTCTGGTTTTGATAAAAGAACATTAAACAGTGATTCTGGGAGCTAGGAATGTCGGATTGACCTCCGGTTTGTTTCGTTGGACTCCATTTTTAATGCTCTTCAATCTGGTATATATTTTGGTATATTTTGATGCATTGAAAAATATGTTATTATGAAAAAATTCCCTATGGGAACTCGATTTGCAATGTTTTTGCTGATTTTTCTTAAAGTTATTGTACAAAATTGATTGATTGAGCTAATGTGCATGTTTATATGAATGTTTAGACTTATAAAATTATATTTTAAAATATTCATGGTTAAATAAATATCCCACATAAGCTGTAGTTTAGGGTTTGTTCATATCATGGTGGAACTTGGTGTGACCACCAAAGTGGCAACCTTGTTTTATTATGATGTGTTCAAATTCTAGAATATGTATTTGTAAATGCTTCAGTTTTGATAATGTTCACCCAAATGTGACATTGTCCAAGTTTATTCAAATTATGATTTATAGCTATTGTGTAAGGATTATGGTGTGACCACCAAAGTGACAACCTTAGTTTTATCATAATATGCTTAAATCTAGCATTTATGCATTTACAAACTACTGTAAGAAAGTATAGTGTTCACACAAAAGTGACACTGACATAAACTCTCACTTTTATGGATGCAGGAAAGAATGACACTGTCCACCCAAAGGTGGCGTTGTCTAAGATTATAAAGAACGGCACTGTCCACCCAAAGGTGGCGTTGTCAAATATTACAAGGAACTCATGCACATGGTTGAAGGATTGTGGCTTTAGGGGTCTTCATCCACCCAAAGGTGGTGAGATTTTCGAAAGTCATTATCTCTTCGCAGTTATTGCACAAATATTGAGAGGACCAGTGCACATATTGTCCCAAAGGATGTGTGTGTAGTTCGATTGACTTTTCAAAGATATTAATTAGCTTGCACATGTTATGTATATATATTCTTGCTAGCTAATTTTATTTGGTATTAATCGTAGACTTATAATTATTTACATTGTTGTGGACATGTAATGATTAAATACCTTAAGATGTCTGTCTTTGGCTGCCAGTTTTATGAATTGGCATGGAAACTGCAAACTAGTCTAGGATTGTTTAACGTAGATATACTCAACAGAAAAATTGTATTCTGATCCTTAGGGTGTTCAATCCTTAAGATCAAGTAAAGCAATGTTCAAATGAGAAACATTAAAAAAAAATGATATTTCTTGAAAAATCCAAATAAAGATTTGATTTTTCAAGAAGGGGTAGAGAGATATTTTATTACTCAAGTCCATCAGTATCAGTTTTTGATGATAAGAGATGGTATTCGAAATGTGAGGAAATACAAGGTAGAGCTGTTAAGTATTAATGATAAGCTCAAGGATAAGTGAATATTTGTAGGTTCATTAAAAAACTATGTAGGTGACATTTTAGACTTTTCACTTTCTCACAAGGATTGTATAGTCAGATCCTGGTGACCTATAGTACTTAAAAATATAGTGAACCATAAAGTAAAAGAAATAAGGATAAAAGTTCAAATAAAAGAGAAAAATATGAATGCCAATGTCATAGTGCATAATATATATACCCAGACAAAAAACAAGTTGTAAAAGGGGTAGGAAAACCCATAGAAAGAAAATATTTTTCATGGAATAGTTAGAAACTTTATGACAAAGAATTAGACATTAAGAAACTACAAGATAAAATGGATCTAAGTAGAATAAAATTCTTGTAGGGTGACCTAGAAGGGACATGTAAAGGAAAAAATTTATATAGCTGGACAGCTTAAGTGAAAAAGGAATAAGGATTATGAAACTTCTGAGCAAGAAGGTGCAGTATATTGGATACTTAAACATTAATCTTTAATTTATTATATCTTTAGAAGTTAAACTGTATATTGTAATCTTCCACCCTGATCATAAGGGTTTATGACTGTTGTCCAAAGAAAGATTAGAAAGAATAATATTCGAAAATTCTCCTTTCAAGGTTTATTACATGTATATATGTGAGAATTATTTAAAGAGAAGATGACAAGATTAAAGTAAGTGAAGGTTATTCACAATAAGAATTTATTGGACTTGGTGGACATTGAAATTTCATCTAGGACTTCTTGTCACAGTTTAGTCTATGGTTGTTTTTCCAAATAATGAAAAATTAAGGTGGAAATTTTTTTTATTAAAAGAATTAAAACTATTGGATTTGAATGAGAGAGTTTTGGGAGACCATGTGATACTGGTTTATTCCTTGATAAATTTAAGCAAGTGTTTGCAAAAACCTAAGAATGTATTTGATCATGTAAGGAAAGAATTGATATTGCAGCCTATATTATTAATAGAGTGCTAGTTAGTCAGTTTTCAGTTTCAGTTTCAGTTTAAGTTATCTTCTTGTTATGAGACTGTAAAACTGACATGATTTCATAACACTCGTAGGAAAGTGATTATTTTAGGACATTGAGTTGTTATATTATGGGATGTCAAAATAGACCCAAGAAACTTGAAGTGTGATGAGACCACATGAAAATGGATGTGAAGTAACCAGTTGATATAACAGAAATGTTACCAGAGTATAAATATTCATTAAGATCGATGCTTCAGCCATAGTAGCAAAGCCAAATGAGGCAATGAAGAGATATACTGGACCATATAGATCTGTGATTTCATCCAATCACATGTTGTACTTTAAAATAGATATTTTTGGTGATGGACAAAAATGAAGATCTTAATGATTTTGAGCAAGTTGTTAGTAATGAAATTGTTCTTGAATGTTTAATGATCATAAGAAATGTGTTGTTGTCTATGAACAATAACAAGACTTGAAATTTATGCTTTTGTCAATGAGTGGTGTACTCCTAGGCTAAAAATGGATATACAATAAATTGTGTGATTCCAGTGGGAGAATTGATTACAAAGTAAGATTTATAGCAAAGTGGAATCACACAAAGGGAAGAGAAAGAGAACTTCAAATTTTGAGGTTTATTTTGGAGTTGCATCAGGTAGATGTAAAGATCATTTTGATCAAAGAAAATCTAGAAGAAAATGTTTATATATTTTAATCACAAGGTTTTGTGGTAAGGATAAAGAAGATATGTTTTGTAGACTTATAAAGTCAATCTGTGGATTAAACGGGTATCCGGATAATGGTATTTGAAGTTTAACAAGGTTGTATCTTCTTTAAACTTTGTTGAGATTGTCATTGACCATTGTATATATATCTATAGGTCAGTGAGAATGGATTCACTTCCTTGTCATGTGTGTTGATGGTTTTCATTGGCCTGTAGTGACATGGTTTACTAGTTGAATCAATGTTTTTCTGTCTGATAACTTCGACATGTAAAATTGTATGAGCAAGTACCTTTGTACCGGAAATTGAGTTTGCTCATGACAGAAAAAATAAAATTTTGGATTTATCTCAAAGTATAAATACTGTTCGTGTTTTCGAATGGTTCAGTATGCATGTATAACTAGTAAGTTGCGGATGCTAAGATCAGTAAAGGAGATAAATTGACAGAATTGTAGACAAAGAATGATACTGAGTATTAGCATCTACAATGCAGTAGAGAGCTTGATATATGTTTAAGGTTGTAATCATTTCATATAGTCTTTTCATTGAGTGTCATAGGATGTTTCAGTTGGATGCTGGTATAGCTTACTCGACAACGGGGAAAAAGGAAGGTCATGCGGTATCTGCAGAGGACCAAAAATTATATGTTCATTTATAGAAGTAGTGGCACTCTAGGCTATTTTGATGTAATTTATAATGATTGTATTGATGACAATAAATCAACTTCAAGGTTTATTGTCATGGTGATAGGGTTTTGTAACTCTAAGTAAAGATAACAAGCAAGATATCTTGTGTGAAAATTTATCCTCTAATTTGGAGATTATAGACTCTACTTCTAAATCTATTGAGATGTATTCTGACAGTGTTTCAGCTGTGTTCTTCTCAAAGAATAATATGAAATCTAATATTTCAAAGTATAATGGAGATCGAATCTTTTCAAGTAAGAAAGATGTCAAAAGATTTTATATCGTTGTAGATTCTCAGACAAAGATTTTGTCAGTGGGAGTCTTTAAGGGACGGTATGTCCAATATAAGAATGGTTGAAAACAAATAATTTTATCAGAGGCTTAAGTGGCCAAAGATCTGGGAATCAGTGGGAGTCTCTAGATATGCTTAATCAGTGGGAGACTCTTTATGTTTATACTTGTGTTTTCACATTGCTTACTGTGCTTGATTGTATTGCTCATGGTTTGATGGTACAATTTTTGTAACTATGATTTTGTTTACATTAGCATTTGTGTTATTGCTATTTTAAATACATAGTTATGTGTTTGACATGTCATAGATATGATGCAGTATTTAGCTAAAGTTTCAAGGCAGTATTTAGCCAAAGTTTAAAGGCAGTATTTAGCCAAAGTTTCAAGGCAGTATTTAGCCAAAGATTTAAGGTGGTGTCTAACCAAAGTATGGTATTATAATTCCAGAATATTTAAATACCATGTTAAGTTGCCCATAAAGGTTTTGGGGCACTTTGATTAAGGTTCTTTAATCAAGTTTGGACTCGCATGGGAGTTTACTTTCATGCATTATCTCAGGCGATTCATGTATTGAGTAGACCTCTGTTGTGGCTGACAGAAGTTTATACACCATATGTTAAGGTGTATTATTCGTTGTTGCTCGCATTAGAAAGCTTGATGGATGTTTCAAAGTTAGTGACGATTTAGTGTGTTGGATTCCGTGGCCACACTGGTTGACGATAGTTTTGTAATTAATATAGCCCAAGTGGGAGATTGTTAGATTTATGTGAGCTTAATTAATTACCTAAACTAGTAAATTCAGTGGGAATCTGATTGACACGGTATAACCGGTTTGGCTTGGTTCGTTACACGGTATGAGATAGGTTTGGTAACCCTAATTCTATTGTGGGAAGGGTTTTAGGGTTACATCTGTATTCTATAAATACAAGGTTAGAGTCCCCACAATCACGGTTAATCAATTCTCTGCACCCATTAGCAAGAGACGTCAGGATATCCTCTGGAGGCTGTGGAAGACTGTAGCCGAGGGATTTCGATCAAAGCTTGGAGCGTCGTGGAGTGTATGGAAAATAATCTCTTCACAGACAGGTATGTCTTTATATTCATTGTTTATGGCTTCTCTATTGTTCTAGGGCTACTGTATGGGATTGGAATGGGATTCATTGAAACCCAAAATTAATAATTTTCTAACATTTAGTACTTGCCTAATTTTTTGTTTATGAATTTTTATCATCTAACAATTTAAATATTTAAGACATACATCTTTGCATTTGTAGTGTATAGGTGCTACCACACTAGATGAATACAAGAAGTGAAGACCGAGCTCTTGAAAGGCGATTTCAACCACTAAAAGTGCCAGAACCATCCATTAGTGAGGCAATCTATGAGATTTATCACAAGCTCAAATACACACATGCAGCTTTAGTTGGAGCTGTAGAATTGTCAAAACAGCTTATCAGGTTTGTTAAACTCTAGTGTTCTCCCTTCTAAGATTCAAGTGCTTCTGTTAATTTTTTCGAAAGTCAGATCAATTGTAAAGGTTGGACTATTAAGAAACATCTGTCAATTTTCCACGTTTCAAGAAATGCGCAAAATATAAATCTTTGCTGATCAATAGCATGTATATGTTTATTTTTCTACTTTCATATAAATCTTTGCTGGTCACAAAGTGTGTATGTATTTAGTTTTGTCCTTTCATCCTTATCTGTTACTTCCTCCAACTTTTATCTGAAGCAACTGAAAATGGCATATCTGTAATAACCTATTTGGTTGACAAGGTGAGATGCTTTGCCTAGTGCTAGAACTCCTATTGTAAATTTTTTTTTTGGATAAATAATAATTAATTGAAATAAAGAATTAAGTAAATAGAGCTGTGAATAATTCCCATTGTATCATGTCCTAGGTTTCATTGCTTACTGTTCTAATGCATTGTATTGTTTCCATTTTGTACCATACTAAGAGTTCACACTTGAGAAAATTTCTACATTTCGGTGACCAATATCTCCCTGACAAAGCCATTAATTTGATAGATGAAGCTGGTGCTTTTGTTCGAATGGGCCGACCTCTGGTAGCCTTCCCCCAACTAAAAAAAAAAAAAAAAAAACTCTTGCTCACATCATTATTTCCATAGTCACTACTCAACATGTAGAACTGAATTTTTTGACTGTTCTGCTTGTGATAGCTTCCTGAGGAAGCCAAGGAACTTTACAAAGATATCCAAAAGATCACAAATATAAAAGCTGAGGCCATCCATAGGCCAAATGTTGGTAAGGTAACAATACATATGTTTGACCAAATCTATGTGATATACTTTCACTTCACATCAGTTTTCTTACAGCATAGAGTTCTTGACAGTTAATGTATTATGGTTCAGGATGACAAAACAGGCAAGGAAATCAATACAAATAGTTTTAACCGGGTTGTTACAGAAGTGGAGATACAGTATATTGTTTCTTCTTGGACTGGAATACCTGTCATGAAGGTTTCCACCAGTGAATCCAAATACCTTCTGAAGATGGAGGAGGCTCTTTGCAAACATGTCATTGGGCAAGAAACTGCTGTGAAGGCCATTTGTCGGGCTCTCCGCCGTGCCCGTGTTGGCATTAGGGATCCTGACCGCCCAATTGCCAGCTTCCTATTGGCCCAACAGGCGTAGGAAAAGCACAACTGGCAAAAGTGTTGGCTGCTGAGTACTTTGGTTCCAAGGATGCAATGATCAGGTTTGACATGAGTGAGTTAATGGAGATGCACACGGTGTCAAAGCTCATTGGTGCCCCCCAGGCTACGTTGGCTACAAAGAGGGTGGGAAACTGACTGAGGCTGTTCGTCACCATCCCTATACTGTCGTCCTACTTGATGAAATAGAGAAGGCCCATTGTGATGTGTTCAATATAATGCTTCAAATCTTGGGAGATGGCAGACTCACAGATAGCAAGGGGAAAACAGTTAATTTTACTATTACAGTTATCATAATGACATCTAATATTGGTAATGTCGCAGTTAGAAAGGGTGGAAGGCAGCAAATAAAAGAGGTAAATGCCAAAGTTGGGGAGGAACTTAAAATGTTTTGGAGGCTGGAGTTTTTAAACAGGTTCGATGACATTATCATCTTCCGACAGCTGACAAAGGAAGAGGTGAGGAAGATTGCAGAAATAATGGTGAAGGAGGTGATTACAAGGCTTAAGAAGAAAGATATCTATCTACATGTGACAGATGCCTTGATTGGCAGGGTGTTAAGGATGGTTACAATCCAACATATGGAGCAAGGACACTGAGAAGGGCCATAGTGAGACTCCTGGAAGAGAACTTCGCTGACAAGATACTGGCAGAGGAGATTAAGGAGGGAGATTCTGTCACCGTTGACATTGATGTTCTTGCTAACTTTTCTCAATCCTATTTATGTGCAGTTCAAGTGTTTGCTTATTGTTTTTATTGTATAACTGTAGAGGTCTGCAATACTCGCTTCTCACCTATTAACAAAATCCCTTGAAATTTGAAGGTCCACTTCATTGATCTATAAGAAATCCATATTTCTTATTCTTCCTATTTATTTTACCTTTTTAGGTTCCATATCATTTTAATTACCTAGTTCGAGGAGAAACATTTGTCACTTTGGATCTGAGTTCTGTTGATCAATCATTAGTTCAGAACACTTGTTAGAGGGCTGAACTCTAGGAAGGGCCTGAGAGTTGTGAGAGCAGGACCTTCTGAAAAGGACCTCTAATTGTGGCAAATGAGTGAACCTTAAGCAAACAACTATCCCTTCCACCTAGAAAATCATTAGAATGAAAGTAATTAACAAATGGGTACAAAATTCCTACATAAAAAGCCAGTAACACCTCTAACTTTTTCTAAACGATGTTATGTTATTTTGAATCTTGAATTTTACCACCAGAGCATCTGCAGCTTTATTTAGCAATTTGTTCTCTCAGAAGCCACCAGATACTGGAGACATCCTATCTTATCCTGCCATTAAACTCTGCAACTAGTATTCTTAGGCAGTAATTTGTTCACTCCTTGTACAAGGACCTTTATCTAACTTCTAGTCAAACTGGATAAAAGAATCTTGTTCTCCAATGTTGACAAACCAACACTGTAATGCCATTAACTATATACAAATTTTTCTTCTTTCCCTTACAAAACATTAAGTATCTCTCCAACAAAAAATTATGGCATTAACTATATACTAATAAGACCACTTCTCACATTTTTAGGACTTTCATTCCACACACAAATATCCCAATATACATGGTAAACAGGTTAACAAGGAGGGTAAGGGAAAAGAAACTTGTGTCTCTCTCTCTCCCCTAAAAAAAGTATGAATCTCTTCTCTCTCTCTCTCTCTCTCTCTTCCAAGTGTTCGGTTACCATTCTTGTACTCCCATTTTCTTTTCATTAATAAATTACATAATATTCCAAGGCTCCAACAACCCCTCCACTCCCCCTCTCACTCCCCCCCAACTCTCCACGACTCCTGCAGCCCCCTACCCTGGCAGAACTAGATTTCCAGGAACTCTGCGTCTGGATGGATACCGCTGCAGTATCGACGTTCTTGTCGGAATCCTTACAGGTGAGACATAAATGATCATGTGCGACAGTTTTGTGCTTGGCTGACTTTGAAGCTATATTGGGCTGCTCGTTGGATCCGATCCATTTGGGGATGATGAGAAACATCTAATGAGTTTGAAGAGATTTGAGATTACCAGTGGCCAGAAGGAATCACTTGAACTTGGGATCGAGATGTCATTCCATGGAGTGAAAATGGTGACGTTGTGCTTGCCAACTGCCTCCTCTAATGTCTGCAAAGCAAGAGTTTTTCTACGAGTTCTGGGAGTTCTTTGTAAAGCGAGTTGTCGAGGGAATTGAGGGTTGATTTGGCTAGTGGACGACGAAGGCAATGGCTTGGCACTTGAAGTTTCCTGCAATGCACCACAAATCCAGCCACAAATACAAGATGATGATAACAACAACAACAACAACAAAAAAGCTTTATCCCAACTAAATTGGGTCGACTACACTGTTCTTGTCCTCCTATCAGTTTTGTTAGATGGCATGATTGAAACAAGGCCTAAGCTATGCATGTCTTTCTTCACCAAGTCATCTTAGGTTTGTCCCTCTACTAAAAAAAAAAAAAAGAAATTCTTAGGCCTGCCTCTAGTCCGAGATTATTCAATTAGAATCAAATCATTCTACTGTACCAGAGCATTTAACGGCTTTCGTAGAACATGGTCATACCATCTCAAACGATTCTCGTAGTTTATCATGAATCAACGCTACTCCTAAATCAGCTCTAATACAATTATTTCTTATCTTATCCTTCTTAGTTTTGCCACATATCCATCTCAACATCTTCATCTTAGCTACACTAAGTTTTATCTATATGATGCTTCTTAACTGTCGAACATTCCGTACCATCCATCATAGTCGATCAAATGATTGTCTTATAATTTTTTTTTTTAAGTTTTAAAGGAATACGCTGATCACATAGCATTCCAGAGGCACCTCTCTACTTCATCCATCCTATTTTAATCCTTTGTGAAAACGAGATAAAACATGAATAATAGTTTAGGAACGCAATAGAATCGCAGTTCCACGGTAATTGAAGAGAGAAACCAATCCCTGAGAGAGATGAGAGCATGCATTCAAACCCACACAACTTTAAGCTTTTTCCTTCTTCGAAATATTAAAGAGCTTTGCTTCCATAGGTCTATCACAATCTCTGTTTATATTAAACTATTTAATCAATCTCTACTATTGTTAGCCCTAAGCTTCCTTATAGTTCAGTCGAAAGTTTCCTGTTTATTTGGTTTTAACTTGGGATTCTTGGAGATTTAATCTTGTCGGGGGAGAGTGGCTATGGGACTCACAAGGGAGGTGATGAGAGAGATGAAACAAAGGAAGGATTATTAGAGGGGGTAGACGTTGAGGAAGGGGATGAGAGAGGTAAACTCAAATCATAATTTCATCAAATAATGGATACCTCAGCTATAATTAATGTAAACGATTGTATTGTTGACAACTTAAAAGCTTTTCAGTTCTTTATTTTATTGTATCTTTCATTCTTTACTAGATTTGTCTTTTAAGTCATATTAGGTTTATTATTTAGCCTCTTGTAACCTATTGTTAATTCATACGTTTTGGACTAGAATCGATAAAGGCTTCCATCGCCTTATTTTATTCTCAAATTTGTCATGGTATCAGAGCTGTCTTCTTGAATGATTCAAAACCTATTACAGATCTTCACCGCAAGTATCAACATCATTGTTTTCTTCTCTCTTTTCTCTATCGCAAGTCATTATCGCAAAATGACACTACAAATCCAAAACTATCGCAAGTTGCACGTGGCAACACTCTCTTCAGCCTCTATCGCAAGCTGTAGAAATCTACTTATCAAATCGCATCTGATAGTAAGTTGTTCTCTTCTACATCTTATTCTCATTGCAAGTGGGACAATACTCTTTAGTAAGTACCCTTGTTTTTTCTCATCAGCAAAGACACCACATCTTGTAACTGCAGTCTTGCAATTTTTCTATTGTGATAAGAATGTCATCTATTGAGAAGAAAAATTAGACAATTAGCATCAGGTTAAATGGCAGCAACTATTCTTATTGCTCATTTGTAATAGAAAATTTTTTAATTGGTAAAGGAAGATTAGGTTATGTGACTGGTTCAATAGTCAAACCATCTGATCCTAAGGAAGAAACTTATGCAATAGCCATAGAAAAATGGGAGATGGAAAATGCTTAGGTATTAACCTGGATTCACAACTCAGTTGACCCTAGCATTGGCATAAATAGCTCCAAGTATAAAAGTACAAACGATGTTGGTCATATCTCAATCAAATGTATTTGGAGTCCAATTTTGTTAAATAATACCAATGGAAATGAAAATAAGGTGTGCAAAGCAGGATGGTAAATCGATTCAGGAATTCTACAATCAGATGAAAAACTATTGAGATCAATTAGCCCTCATGGAACCACATGAAACAAAGAGAGACAGCGATTGGTTCAATTTCTTATGGCTTTACAGGATCAATTTGAACCTCTTAGAGGATCCATTCTACATCGATCTCCTCTTCCTTCTGTTGATGCGACCATTCGTGAACTAATCATAGAAGAGACTTGGTTTAAGGTTGCTCACACTAGTTCCTTTCAGCCATCTGTGTTTGCAGCCTCATCTGCGCCTCTACTATCTACTCCTATGTACAATCTTGTGTAGATTACTAGAAAACCAAAAACTCTGGTTGGAATTAATGATTGTAGTTTTTGTTAATAGAAAGAGGCATTAGAAATCTAGCTATCCCAAACTTCAAAAGTGTTGTTCTTCCACTCAAAACCAGCAGTTTATAGGGTAACCTTGTCCTGGCTATTAGCAATTTCGATAGGAATCTACCGCACTTGCCACTCCAGCCTCCTCTCTAGCAACATCCAGTAATCATCAACCCGCATCCATGGTTCAGTCTATGATTGAGCAGCTACAGTCTATGTTACCTTCATCTTCCTCGGATCAGATGCATGTCTCTGCCATGACTACTGCTCACTCAAGTTTGATCAGGTCACCCATTTCTAGTCTAACCTCTAGTCATTGGATTTCTTTTATTATGGTTCTTCTCATCATATGACTCCCAACGGCAGCAGGGGAAGCACCCTATATGGAAATTCTCAGTTTTTAGTCACCTCCCCATCAGTGGATTCATTTCCCTAATATAGTCTCCATCCCGAATCCAATCAATTATGTCAAGGGGTGGTCCTCCACCTGTCCCAAGAATTCCTCCAAACTTTTCTTTTCTTAAAAATGGTCACTCACCATTTTCTCATGTAAGTATCTTAACCGCCAATGGTTCTCTTATGTGTGTTGAGTTTGTTGGTTCTATTTTTTCTTCTATCTTATCCTTGATGTTTTTCACGTTCTTCAGTTTTGTCTTGGTTTAATTTCCATTAGTCAACTGATTGACTTTGGATATGATTTTTTTTCCGTCCTCTGGTAGTATTGTAAATGATCGGATGTCATAGAAGTCAGAAGCTGGTTGGGATTGGGAATAGAGCTGAAAATCTTTATGTTTTAGGATAATTGCACATTCATATTTCCTCTTCCTCTGCTTTTTTTCTTTTCATTTAAACAGCAATTCCTCTCCTTTTTATTTATGGCATTTTAGACTAGAACACATGTTTGGTAATATTTTGAAACAATTAATTTCTACTGGCCATTTGGGCACAAAATCTTTACATGGTAGTGATGTATCATCTTGTAGTGGATGTAAAATTGCTAAAATATCTACTTACCTTTTAATACTAGCACCTCTTTATCTTTTTCACCTTTCTCTCTTGTTCATTATGATGTTTAGGGCCCTCTAGGGTTCCTACCAAAGGTGGATTTGTTTATTATGTTATGTTTGTAGATGATTATAGCAGATATCATTGGTTATTTCTTATATCTCATAAATCTGATTTCTTTTCCATTTATCATAATTTTCATGCTATGGTTCACACACAGTTCTCCACCACAATTAAAATTCTTCGTTCTATTTATTTTTTTGGGGGGGGTGAATACTTCTTAGAGGATTTTGAAAATTTTCTTGCTTCCTATGGTACTCTTCATCAATCTTCTTGTTTTGAAATGCCACAACAAAATGGTGTTGTTGAACAAAAACATCATTATAGTATTGAAACCACTAGTGCTTTTTTGTTCTCCGCCTCTGTTCCAACTGTCTTTTGGGGTGAAACTGCTCTCACTACTGTCTTTCTCATTAACAGTATACCCACACCTATCTTTTCTGATGTCTCTCCCTTTGAAAAATTATTTGGTTATATGCCTAATTACTCATTACTTCATGTGTTTGTCTCTGCTTGCTTTGTTTTATTGCCCAAGTGTGATCATAGAAAACTGACTACTTGGTCTGCTTTGTGCGTGTTCTTGGGATATGGGATTCATAAAAGAGGTTATCGGTGTTATGATCTTGTGTTTAATAAACTGTTTTTGTCCCTTCATGTGGTTTTTCTTGAACATATTCCTTATTATATTATTCATGCTCGTGTTGCTCCTGTCTCTAAAGGGGATCTTGTTTCCTTTGACCTCGTTCCCAGAAACTGTTCCATCTGAAGAACTCTCCTCCACCATTGATGTTCCCTTCTCTGCTACTGACTCCGCTCCCCCTTCCCTTATGGCTCATTTTCCTCTTGTTTACTCTCATATGTCGAATATGATTTTTAGCTCTGATGCACCTGCTTCCCACCCACCTTCTGTGTCGACCGATACTACAACACCTAAACGACGGTATCCCTCTTGCACTCGTGTTGCCCTTAATCGTCTTAGTTTATCTACCACTTGTTTTTATCCACTTTATCGTTCATTTCTTGCATCTATTTACTCTTTCTATGAACCTAAGTCTTATAGAGAAGCATGCACTGATCCTCTTTGGATGAAGGCTATTCAAGATGAGTTATCTGCCTCTCCATCAGAATGGTACTTAGGATTTGGTTTTGATGTCCATTGACAAAAATATCATTGGTTGCAAATGGGTTTTCAAGATCAAAACTAATTCCGATGGCTCTCTTGAGCGCTACAAAGCTTGCTTTGTCACAAAAGGCTTCTCCTAAGAGTATGGAATTGATTATGAGGAGACCTTATGTAAGATCCGCACGTCACGAACCCGGTCTAACCTTACATTCTCGTGTCGTGACCGGTCTTCCCATCATAATCGGCTCAAGTGAATCAATTGTATGAAAAAACCACAAGATAAGGTAAGCAATGAGTCAAATTTAGTTGGTGTGATTGACTATTTAAGATCGTGTAGAAGCAACCACTCAAAAACTTAAAACCAGAAAATTTTGGTCGTGTGGTAGCAGTTTTGAGGGGTGTGGTCGATACATGTGGTCAACCACACAACGTGTGGTCGCATATTTTTGACGTGTGGTCAACGGATTCTACGACCCCACGTACGACCTCACGATGCTGAATTGACTCCGTGTTTAGGAAACTTTCCTAATTTGAGGGGGCTCTTTCCTAATTAAAATGGGACTCTATATAGAGGTTTCCCTCTATATAAGGGATGTTCCTTAGTCTCTTTTACTCTTTTGGAACCCAAATGGAAACTCTAAACCTAAGAGGAAAAGAGAGAGAAAGAGAAGGAGAAAAAGGAGATTTAGAGAAGAAGGTTGAGAGAAAGGTTTTACAAGAGAAGGTTCTAGCTCCCTACAACAAGTGAGGTATGGAACTTATCTCTGTAGATGTAGATTCTATTGAATAAGTTTTCTATTGTGGATTGAGGATGTCAAAACAATATGATCAATGTGATCCTTTGAGTAAATCTCAAAGATAACCAAGAGGGGTGGATTAGGGATAATGGTTAATGAAAAACTATAAATAATGGCCATATGATAACCATAGAATGATCCCAAGTGATGAGCCAAGGAATCAACTCAAGAAGAATTCGGATTAAAGATGAAAACTGACCAAACATCATGTGGTCACAGCCTGTGGTCGACCATAGGGTGACCAGAGGGCCAACCACAGCTATTCGGAAAGTTCCCAAGAAAGTCGCATGGTGTGGTTGCACAAAATGCGACCATAGGGTCCGACCACACAATGTGTGGTCTCATATATTGCGACCACAAGTTCGACCACACATCCGACCATACGATGACAACAAGCATATTTTGAGACTAAACAAGGTTTTTGACTACTGTAATGTGATAAACTTGAACCATAACTTAAATATATTAATTGTTTAGGTTCTCAATAGATTCAAAGTGATTTCCAATGCTTGGAAGAGGAACAAATATCAATCAAAGGTGAGGGAACAAGACCTAAACTAATTTGATATTAACAAACTATTTTATTTCATTGTGTCCAATACCATGAATGATTCTATGATTGTTTGCTTGTAATGTGCATCTCACATGTCATCCAATATTATTGTTATATTTTG